>WEIU01003825.1:0-16973 GCA_013389925.1 Aegithalos caudatus
TATATGTTAAGTCACTGCACTATACCACTCTCAACATACTATGTTACCTCTATCCTAAATTTTTTCCCCATAATCAGAATTGGCCTTTGTCTCTTACAGAACTTCTTTTCGTTGTTGTTGGACTCTCTATTCTGTTTATACATGATGTGCTTTTTCTTTCAGTGGAGGCAGTCCTCTGTTTTCCCCATGACATACCTGTTTATATTGTTGTTGGCATATATATCCACAACCGTGTCAAGTACAGAGGCAAATATTGTCAAGTTGATTTTATTCAGAGTTGTTACCAAACTTTTTGGAGCATATTTAATCTTTAAAAATTCTTGTGAACATGATTAATATTTCCTTAGTAGGCTTAGTGGGCCATTTTATCCTTTTAGAACATATTTTCATAAGTAGTACCTTGAAATGTTATGGGATTACTGAGTATGATACTTAATAGTTGGTTCCCATTGTAATTCTGAGAGAGATATTCATATATTAATAACAGACATGCTAGAAAAGTAATTAAACAATATTAAAAAGGTGCTAAGAATAAATGCTTTGAGAACCACAATGCTTCATTTCTAGAGAATGTGTATCCCATGAATCTTACCTAAGGCAAAACTCACCCTGCCATTAGTGTAAGCTTTTTAATAAAGATCACTGTGTAGTGTAAGGATTATGTTAGTGGTTTTGATCCTTTCAGAAAAAGCAATAAAATTAGCTGAATTTGCAGTGGGAACTTTTATTTTTCTAAATTATGGTCACTTTTTGATAGACAGTTATGCTTTTCCCCTGACATTTCAACATTTGTTGAACGAGAGTCTGTACAGAATGTTAGAGCACCACAGTCTGTAGACACTATGCAAGACATGCTTCTGAACTTACTTACTGCATTTTTTCTTCCTTCTGCTCAAGGAAGGAGAAAAATGTTTTCAGGGATGTATATAACACAGATGCAATTTTTAACTTGACCACCAGGTAATGTAGGCTAGCTCACCTTTTACAAAAGTATGTGCATATTATTTCATTTAAATCTTAATTGCTTCTAGCTATCCTGCATGGAGCATGAGCTTGTTTCTTTCTGTGCTTTTCCATTTCATCCTCCCTCTCTGTTTTTGGCAAAGCTGTGCTTTTGAACTTGGCATCATAGACTGGGAGTTTATTTAAAAGCTGCTCTTACAAGTTATTTCAATGATACTGTTGAGTAGCTCCAAAATGGTAAGACCTGTGTGAGCTTTTTGATCAAAATGTTTCAGTTAAGATGGTAGATCCCATTCAGAAATTGTGGCTTGCAATTTTGAACTTCTGTTTCAGTTAAGGTGGTAGATCCTGTTCAGAAATTGGAATTGGGAATTGCGATTTTGAACTTCTGTCTCACCAATATTCTGAGTTCAACTGATCTTGGACATTTGCAAAAACACAAATCTTATTGTCATAAAATTATGAATAAAAATGAAGGAAAGCTAGAAATGGTCTTAAAGAAATCCATATGCTTCTAAACTAGATAAGCGGGATTTGAGAAAACTGCGTTGTTGGAAACCATTTCTGTATGAATATAGTTAAAAAAAAAAAAAAAGAGCTCTGTTTTGTTTCAACATGGTGTTTACCATACCCTGTTGGCAGGAATTCACAACCACATCTTGAAGGCTTGGACTGTGTTCCCAGATCTCATCAGCTTGTACAGTGAACATCAACATGTCACTTCTGTATGCCTCAGTATCATCAACCTGTGGTGCTTGGGTTTTGGGTCAGAATCAGTACCTTACATTTGTATGAATATTCAGTCTACCACAGTGGCTGTCTTTAATTTCACACTGCATTTCTTGCATGGCAGTTGTCTCTAAATAATATTTTGTTTAACTTGTTATCAAACACAGACCCATGCAAGTATGGAAGTAGTCTTTGTGACTCTGTTAACTTGGAGTGCTCAATGTTTTCCCAGGTTCCAGTAGCCAGGGCCAGCATTCTCTGGCTCATTGGCGAGTACTGTGAGCGGGTTCCAAAGATCGCGCCTGATGTTCTGAGGAAGACAGCCAAGAGCTTCACGAATGAAGATGACCTTGTAAAGCTGCAGATCTTAAATCTGGGTGCAAAACTCTATTTAACAAATTCAAAGCAGGTAAGCCTAAACTCGGTGTTGTATGTATTTAGAGTCATGGCAGGTTTTGCAAGGTCTGTATAGATCAGTAATGATTTCTTATGCATAAGTAACCAAACCTAGTCCATATTATTCTATAAAGAAAAGCTGGACATGTGTTTTCTAGAAATATAACAGACTAAATCTAATCATGAGTCTTTAAGTGTGTGCTGGATCATGACTGAGAATGTATTGATGAGACAAACTCTTTTTTGTATCTGTCTTTGGGAAATTATGAAATTTTTACTTCACATAAATAGAGAAGGTCTATACCATGTATTACTAATACCTGGTAGGAGATTTTTTTCTGATATGATTTAATGTTTTCTCAAACCAAAACCAGAACTTTCAAGAAAATGCTGTCATTTTGAACATGAAAATGCTCACTTTATTTTCAGTATATCTAAAAGAAGATGCCAGCGAGTAAGCCTTGTTTGTCTTTCCATCAGTGCTTGTTTTAAAGATAGTAATAACTGCTTTCCTTTTTTTTTTTTTTTTTACTTGGTTGGTTGGTTTGATTTGGTTTTTCCTATTTCCTTTTACGTTGGGGAGTGGGTGAGTTTTAATATCTCTAGTAGTAGAAATAATCTAAAAATGTCAGATAAAACAAAGTGGTCAACTTAGATCTCCAATCACCTGAAAACAATAGCTAAGAGAAGTGCCAGGTGCCTCACTCTTCTAAGTGACAGCACTGTAAACCCCATCACTGGCTATGGAATATAGCATTTTGATACAGATTTTTCACTGTAATTCCAATTATTGCTGTAAAAGATTGTAAAATCAAAGTAAAAGATTGTAAAATCAAATTTTTTTCCCAAATGTAGTAGAAATACATTGTCTGATAGATACACTTTCCTGGGCTGCTAGACCTCTTTGTTTCACAACAGTTTGCACAGCACAGGATCTTGCACCTCTGCAACTGTGATGCCTTCTTGTTCCTTGATGGTTATATGCAGCTACAGATTTGATCTTAGACTTTTTTTTACAGGGCATGTGGGAGATGAACTGTCTTGCCATGCATTCAGATAGGAGTGAATGCTTTGCTTGTACAGTCTAAAATGGAGCAGTAATAAAAGGTGGATTCTCTCTGGCACTACTCATCTTAAAGAAAATGCTGACTGAGATAATATTTGGTTTGACTATGTAAACAGTCTTCTTTTAGCCCATTATACTTACTAATTTTCCATATAGTTTTTGTAATTTTGCACGTAAATCCTTCCACACTATATCTGGTCAAAAGTCCATTGCATACAAGGAGTTGATGGTTTCTGTGATGCATTTTTTTGCTATTTCGCATCTTAATACATTTTAAATCATCGTATGCTGCATAACGCTTTGTGCAAACACAGTAATGATGATAAAGCAGAAGAAACTGTCTCTGAGATGCCTACTAAATTATGAATTTCATCAAAGGATGTTTTCCTCTTGTAGTTTTGGGTTATGGAAAAATAAGTTATTATCTCACATGGTCAAGGTATTCACATAACATTTCTGACAGTGTAGTTTTGGTGACTTGGCTTATTCAAAGTTCCTTTCAGACTGGAATACCATGGGTTTCCTGTTAGAGGCTGGCAACACTCTTCCTACATTATTATTTCCAGGAGTAACTCTTCTTTACTCACTCAGTATTAAAATTACTTCCTGGAATCACTTCAGTTCTAAAAAAGTCCAGCCATTTTTCAGTTGAATTTTTAAAATTTGATGTCAAATCTTGTAGACTTGGTTGCTCAGTTGTCAGTATGTCCACTTCTCCTCAATCCCACGTTTTCTGTCGCCATATCATATCCCATGATATAGTAATTTTATGATTAATTAATCAGTTTTATCCAAAGTTAATGGAGTTGTGAAAATCTCAAAGAAAAATTTTACTTTATTGAAAAGTGGTGGTAGAATGGCAGAGAGACACTCAGTGCTGACCAAATAGGTGAAAAGAGCTCTTTCACCAGGTGAGAGAAAGGCAGGTTGAACTCATTTGTTAAGTCTTGTTTGGAGAAAAGCAAAAAGTTCTGGAGGAGATAAGATTTGATTATTTTATTCCCTTTGTCTAAATATTTTATTTGCTTGTAGTTTCCTTAAGTATATGGTAAAACACTTAGTGAAGCACATTCACAAGAATGATTTTTAACATTCAGGTTTTCTTAAAAAAATTTAAAGTACACTTTAAATCCCGAGATCACCTTTGGTGTTTTCACAGGCTGTTTATAATTTAAGGAAGTTTCAGGTTCAGTTATATCTGGATAAGTATGTAATAAAAGCAGGCTTCCCTCTGGTTGTCTGTATCATTTGGTAAACTTGCTTTGTTTTTTCAACACTTAGGGTCATAAAACCTTGAGTGTGCTAGATAGCTGTCTAAATGGAGCTCATATAAGAGAAATATGTCATATAGTTGTCTAAGATGTTTCTTGCATACAGCAGAAAGGATAAAGAGATTTTGATGCATTTCTGTTGTCTAATATAGTAGGACTCCCACCAGAAAAAGTCCCAAGTAGTTGTAGGGTGTAAATAGACATGTCAATCATGGTTTAGCACAAGAGCCTTATCTTGTGTGTCTAAAGAATCAAGTTACTGAAAGCTAATGATATCTAGGAGTGAATAGATAACTGTTTCTCTCTCATTGTAGAACCTCATCTGTTGGTAAAACCTGTGTTGTAAAATTTGCAAGTGAGGATGTACCAAAAAATTAATTGCTCCTAATACAGGATAGGCATTAAATCCTTAAACAGAACTATTGTCATTGGAAGATTCCAGAAATGTTGCTGGAAAATGACTTAATTCTAGAAATACCTAAACCTTACCCTTCTAGCCAAAACAAAGTGTACAAAAAATAATAATGGGTTCACAATATAATAATTTAATATTCCTATATAATGTGCATGTCCAGATATCAGAAAATATTGAAATATAATAATAAATATATTAAATCACAAATCAGAATACTTTGTCACTATTCTGTGAAGCAGCCATATTAAGCAGAATCTGTCATGTTTCACCAAATCAGTGTGCTTGCTGAAATGATTTTCATCTTCTTTTGAAAATTCCTTTGTTGGAAAAACATTCATTCATTAGTTTATTCTTTGTGGGTTTTTTTATTAAATATATTTGTTTATATTAGCTGCCTCCATGTAGAAAAGGTCTTCTGCTTGTTTGACTGCTTTACCATAAGAAAAATGAAAAAAATTACATTTCCCCGCTGTTTGCTCAAAAAAAATATAGTGTATATGACGTGCAGACACAGAACGTTGTTGCATATAAGTTTGATGTGTATTTATCTGTATTGAACAATGTGAAAATGATATTTTAGGGGACAGAACAAGGAGGAGGAAAAGGGAGAGAATCACAGAGAAAATTATCCCATTAAAGGAAATGCAGTCTTTCAGGATCAACTCTTTAGCTGTCTAATTTGTTTTTATGTAATTCCATCAACACTCACTGAAAAAATGTCCACTGTGACAAGGCCTTCAACTTTTCCCATCACTACAGCAATTCACAAGTTAAGATCACTGTGTTCTGTTATCCATTTTCCTAAGCTTCCTGCCATGACAGCAAGGAGTCTTATCTTGTTTTACAGTGGAGAAGTGATGGCAAAGGCTGCAGGAGGTATCCCTCATTTAGTTTAATTCATGCTACCTGGGAACCCTCCCTTCCAATTCCATTTAGATTGAACAGTGTAAGTCCTGCATGAGTGCAGATTATGTAGGCTCAGTCTGATGCAGTTGTTTAAAATTTTATACCCTCATACAGAATTAGCTGCCAATAAACTGTGAAATACATATGGGAAAGTTTTGCCTTTCCCAGAGCTAAGACAGTACCTCAAGGAAAAAAGTATCTTTTCACAGAGCCATTCTTGGGTATTAGAGACAAAAAAGAAACAAAAAATATTCCATTGACAGTTTTTTTTTTAAATTATGCTGTTATATTATTCTGATGTATAATGACTAATTTATTCCAATCTTTGGTGCCATAGGTTATTTTTTAAATGCTTGCATATGTTGCACTGATGGGGTTTAAATTAGATCCATTTTCTGTTTACTGTGTATCTCACTTACAGGAGTTAATCAGTATTCTGAAAAAGCATTTTTATATCTCCAGAAAAAAAATTCAACTTGCACCCTCAAGCTGGAAATTATTAATCTGAACTTTTTTTAAGCAAATGGCGTATACAAAATTTGACTGATTTTTTGGACATATTTTTCTGCTCACATGATTGAAACTGTGTTTTTGTCATAGCAATAGTATGTTAAACAATGTACATATGGAAGGTTGTTTCTTCGTATTAAGCAGATAAATCTCTCACAATGATACATTTTTAACCCTGTGTTATGCATGGGTTCTGAGTTGAAGTAACAAAATTTACTTCCTTAGGATGCTGTATAATTTCTGCTCTTTTTCCTGTTTGGTTGTATATAGAGGAAGTGGCATACATGTTTCAAATATATCTAGTGGATTTCAGTCTATTCAGCCTGGTTACACTACATTATTTCTATTTTCTATGTCTCCTTCCTGTCTTATATTATTTTCTTATCTTAAAAAATTATCTGAATTATTAAAATTATTTAAGATATATTAATATTCTCAAACATCAACTTAGGAAGCTGTTATTATGCTGTAAAAACCTGTGATGGTATAAGTTGCTCTCTTACATAAATAAATAAATGACCGATATTACTGAAGGCTTTAAGCTTCAAGAAAAAAATGGAAGAAGTCTTTTATCCTGGTTTTTAGAGGGCATCAGCAGCTTGCTTTTATGAAAAAGTAACAGCTAAATGCACTGCAAATAATTTGCAGTAATCCAGTTCAGTGATTCATGTGTCTGCTTTAATGGGTCATAATTCAGGATAAAGTAACTGAGTGCAGTCAGAGTGCAGACACTGCTTATGCCAGGGACAGTATCTCTTCATAAAACACACCTCAGCAGAAGCAGTTTGCCAGCCCCCTAATACCCTCTGATGTTTTGATGTCCTGCATATTTTTCCGATTAAGTTTTGAGTGCCATGTTTTTAGTTGTATTTCCACATTCATTATCCTCACGTAGACCCTTCAGCGGGTTTGCCATATATGATTATTTTTTTAATGATGCCTTTCTTTCCACTTCAGCAGTTTAATAATCTAGCACATGGCTGCTTCTCAGTACTCAGCATTCACCTCCCCAATACAGAAGAGGACATGTGCTTTGGCTGCAGAATTCCATTTGCAGCTTTAGAAATGCATATTCCCTGTGGAGCAACATTTGTTTGACATAACCATTCATTTTTATTACCTCTTTAAATATGTTTATCCAGAGTTATCAATAATCATAAATAACTTGTATTCTGTTCTTGTCCTGTTTTTTTCCACAGACAAAATTGCTTACCCAGTATGTATTAAATCTCGGCAAGTATGATCAAAGCTACGACATCAGAGACCGTACAAGATTTATTAGGCAGCTTATTGTTCCGAATGAGAAGAGTGGAGCTTTAAGCAAATATGCCAAAAAAATATTTCTGGCACAGAAACCTGCCCCGTTGCTTGAGTCTCCTTTTAAAGGTATAACTGCCAAAATCATTTGGTAAATGTTCATTGTGTGAAGGAATGTGGCAGCTTATTCTGTTTCAAAATACTCTCACAAATTGTGTCACTTAGCAAATAGAAAAGATTAATATGCAAGGATGCTCGGTCTGGTTACTTGCTCTTCAGCAAGCAAGGTGCACAGTGCATTTCTCTAATAATAAACCCTGGCAAACTGATCCATTTCTGTTCATGTGGATTTTAAATTTTGTTTGAATAACAGAAGGTATGTCTTTTGAGGAAAACTGTTCTTCAATTTAGGAAAATAGCTCTAGGATTATATCTGGACTTTATTAGAAGACCGTTAATGTGAGTATTGCAAATGTTATATGAATCTGAAATAAATTGAATCTCTGTAGATTTTTTTCTCCAAAATCATAATTTTCCCTCTGCATTTTGCCTGTTGTTTTACAAATAAGATTCATTGTCTATCTTCTCAAATTAAAAGGTTATTAGGCTATCTACATAAAAAATTCTCTGTTATTGTGACAATTTGCATTTTAATTTTCATACTTACTTAGGTCTAGTTTTGAAGCTTTAAAAGGAGCTCCATTTTGAAGAAAAACTATTAAAATTCTGGATGTGTTTGTGCCAAGACATGTATATGGATTGTTTAACTGTGCTGTCATTCTTAATATTCACAGTAAAGTAATTTTTAGAGAAGCTACATTTCAGAGCAACACCTCTAAACACACTGACTGATTAGCTTTTTTATTGACCATTATGGGGGAGATTATTGTAATCTATGGACTGAAATCAGTTTTTTGACCTATGAAGAGCTTCCTAGTTTATATTTATTCCATGACATTTGAGGTAATACAATGGCAATTACCTTTAGCCCTGATTAAGATTGCTCCTTGTGGTAGAGCTCACAGTGTTTGTGTATTTCTTCCCTCCTCCCCGCTGCTCTTTTTAATAGATCGGGATCATTTCCAGCTTGGCACCTTGTCTCACACACTGAACAGCAGAGCCACTGGGTACCTGGAGCTGTCTGAGTGGCCAGAGGTGGCCCCTGACCCCTCTGTCCGAAATGTCGATGTGGCCGAGTCGGTACGTCTGTAGCACTGCAACTTTTTGGGAAAATACCCTGAACTGAGGAGAGCCTGTGCTGAAGGCACTCGTCAATGCTGAGTATTAGCCCAAAACCACAAGTATTTAAATACTATCTGTGGAAAGACATTGATGCATGGGAGTGCCCCTGTTGCTTATTTTATCTCAGAAAAGCATCTGGAAAATTTGCTCAATTTTGGTTCTTTTCAATGACAGGAGTGGATAAACTGTAGGCTACTTCTGCTTCATTTGTGAAGTAGGATTTTTTCACCTCCGTCTCACTTCTGATTTCATATCCTTTATCTCTGCTCTTCTGCAGTGTGTTAACTGTGGGTAGAGCTGGGCTACCAAAGTCAGAAGTGAAGAGGTTGGTTTGTGAAAAATCAAGGCTAAACAGAAGGGAAAGAAAAAAAAAAAAAAAAAAGGGGGGGGAAAAAGGTAATGGAAACAACAAAAAGCAGATGCAGGGTATGAGATTATGTATGTTTTGAAGTGTCAGGTTTGGAAGAGATTTTTACATTTCAGATAATCTAGAGAGGATTAGGAAAGTTTATGATAGGAAAATGTCATCTATTAGTGCACTAGTCATGTGTTGACACATCTGGCTCATCATCTACTAGCAATAGCTTTTTATTACTGTAGTGTAAACTCTGATACAAAGTTGTGTTTTAGTGCCAGAGTTGTGATTTATGTGTCAAGTAGCAGAGTCCTGCTGGAATGCCAGTGAAAGCTGTTGAACAGTAGCTGAAATGTAAATGTATTGGTATATAGTGTGCTGATGGTGCTCCTGGAGGCATGGTGTTGTAACAGGTAGAGACAGAAAAGCATGCAATCCTGGTAATGAGCCAACTTCCTCAGTAAATCATAACTGAATTAACTTGCTTATGAGGTGTTACACACAGAAAGAGCAAGAAAATTCAAAAACTTAGAGAAACCAGTGGACAGCAATCTGATAGGACAAGCATTTCTCCTTAGTACTGTAATGTGTCTACCTTCTTATGTACATTTCAGGAAAAGTGATATTTGTGTACAAACTTCTGAAAGCTTTTATGGGAAGAATTTTAGATAATCAGTTCAAACAGGATTACAAATGATAGTGTTGGCATGAAAGAATGTGTGAAGGTGCTTTCGTCCATAAGACCAAAAAAATCCACCTCCAGCTATTTAAACCTCAAAGCAAGCAGGAAAATCCTTCAGCCATGTTGGGTGGGGGTTTTGCAAGTGTTTTCTTTGGAGGGTATCTCATTCTCTTTAATTTCGTGGTTTCCTTAATACTGCGTGTGCCTACATAGCATATGTGAGCAAAACTGAGTTAAGCTGCAATCCACATGCAAATTGTCATTTATATCCAAAAGAATATTGGCTTTTTAAGCCTTAGCAGCTTTTGGTGTTTAAGAGGAAGCCAGTTTGTCTCTATAATAGTTTAGCCTTGCAGGTCATTGTTAAAGCCTATTACAAAACGTATTCCAGATGAGATCAGTCAATGAGGCAGACCTGTATCACACTGTGGATAGAGTTGTCTGCCAGTTTATTTTTTTTTTTGTGCCTGTCCTGAATTTTAACACTGCTTCTCTAATAGCATAGAGTTATATGGTAAGAAAAAAAAGTCTGGGGGAAATACTGCCTCATTTTGGCATTCTCTTTGTGGTAAAAAATTACTTTTATTTGGAGAATTGCAATGGCAGTGAAATACAATCTGTCTGTGGCTACCTCGAGTGTCCACATCTGCTTTCTGCTTAAATCTTGGGATGATAAAGGTGGTGACTAGCCCTATTTAACCTTCTTTCAAGTCATAGTCAGCTGGATCTAGAAATAAAACTCTCAGACTTCAGGTTCTTTTGGCATAGAAATTTATTTGTTACTACTAATGCTTTTAATCTACCTTACTAAATCTTTTTCTGGACTACCTAATAGACATCTCTCACCTTTTATAGGTATGTACCAAACTTCTAGTTCTCCTAATTGGGTAAAGTAAGAGAGGTTTAATAGCTTCTCTTGACTTGCTTAGATGATTTATTTAGCAACAGCTTAATACCACTACTCTGAATGTTTTTATTTGATGTGTTGTGTGTATATTTTTGTGTTGATAGTTTCAAAAGTAAACTTAAATTGAAATTTATTTACAGGCAAAGGAATGGACTGGAATTCTAGGCAAGCCAAAGAAGGAAAAACCTACTGAAAAGTTCTACTCTGAATCAGAAGAGGAGGAAGATGAATCTGCCAGTACCAGTTCATCGGGTAAGTGTTTGAAAAGCAACTTGTGTTTTCACTGCCTGGAAAACTGTGTCTTCAGAACTGTCTGGTAAAAAGAAAAAAAAAATTACAAACAAAGCCAGAGCTGTATATAAATCAGTAAATTGTGGGAAAAATTTTACATTCACTATATTAAATAAGTTAGTCTTTGATTTGTTTCCTAGGTGAAAAAAGCTGGCATGCTATTTTTATCCTCCTTGGAGTCTAGTATGAGTAAGAAGAGTTTGTAACTCCAGTTAAGACTGAAAGCACCTAGCTGCTTGCAGGAAAGGTGCCCAGATGCTTGGTTGTCAGGAACCTTAAGTCTTAATTGTTTTTCAGAATTTGGTGGTAGTGAAGAATTATTTTGATAGCATGTGCTGCTGTGCTGATAAATGGCCAGATTTGTTTAATTGTGTAGTCTTTCATGAGATTTATTCAGCAAATTGTGTTATAGTATTTCTCTGAAGTTCTGCATAACGTTTTCTGTTTATTATAATGGGATATTGATGAAGAGGGTAATAGCTGCCAATCAAGATCAGTTTTTTTAACTGTTCTCCCATTTATTGTCAGATAGGAAGTTCCCCAAGACAGCCGTTTCAGAAGATGTTAGTGTATTTCAGATGTAGTAAACATAATTCTCCCAGGTCCAGACCTTAGACACAGAAAATGTTTAGCATCAGAGACTTGAAAGAATTACTATCATCTAGCTGAGTGGAAGAGGGATATCTTAAAATACGAACATGGAGCTGCATCCTTCCAGTTCCTAAACTGAGGAAATATGCAGAAATGTTTAAGAATTGTATCACTGGAATCAGTGATTTCTGAACTAATAGAAGCATATACTCACTTCAGATATTTGAATATTTGGTAACTATATGATTAATTAGAGGATTAATAATTTGTTTAAATCAGTGATTCAATCATAATCACTATGGTATTTAAGAACAGATTATCTAATTAAGCAACTGTTTGAGAAGATAATTTTGCAGTTAAATGAATGTAAAGACTAGAAAATCTGAGGTCATCTCCATTTCCTAATAAGGTTATGTAACTTTGAAGAATCCACATGTGATTAATTTATTATTCAAATTTCTAATTTGAAAAAGTATAATACTGTAACCTGAGGACGACAGGTTTTTAAGTAACAAAATTTTGTAGATATAAGGGGAAAGTAATTCACTTGCCTGCTTTTGACACAGGATAAATAATACAGGCTAAAAACAGCTTGCAACTGGATGTTAAAGTATTAAACCATTGTTTAATTTAAAACAAAGTTGGATTTTTAAAATATTAATTATTTAAAATATTTAGATCAAAATTGCAAGGGTTGTTTTCATTTCAGGGAGTGGGTCTGACAGTGAAAGTGAGAAGGAAGACAAGGAGGAAGGCAGCACTGATGAGAGTAGTGAGAGTTCCTCTCCCAGTGAAGAATCAACTGACAGTGAATCAGACAGCAAAGAAAGTGCTGCTAAGAAAACATGTAGAGATGTCAATGAAAGGTAGGTATATGTTTATCTGGTTTTAATTTTTTGCAATACTAGCTTACAAAGCACTCTTCCTGTTAGCAGTCTGCCAAGCCTTTAATTAGAATATTTTGGGCATGCATTGGCCAAGGAGTGATGTCAGTGTATACTAGTAATTGTCAGTGTATGAACCTTGTTCATATTTTCATTAATCAGACTACTCTTACTATGTTTGGAATTAATTTCTGACTTCAGTAAAATCTTGGGTAGCTTGTTGAAAATTGATGTAACCTTGGGAGGCTGAATAAGTGATCAAATAGTTGTGTGAAACACTTAATTACCTTTTGCCGCAATTTTGCTGAGAGCTAAAATTAAGTCCTTCAACACTTTGCCATTATGTAACCAAGACAATTGATTTTTCTAAATAATGTTATATTAAAAAGATTATGATCCAAATATTAGAGGCAAGGGCTGTGAAGGGAAACGGTCATAAGATATTTAAGTGTTAGCGCTTTTAAGATTGCCTATTATCAACAGCATTATCATGTATTAAAGAATCATTAAAATTTTGAGTAATTGGGGCTAATACCTTGGATTGTATGAATCTGTTTCTTCCACTGCTGTCAGCAAGAGGCCTCTGCAGACACAATCGCCCTTTACTTTGTAGTCTGCTGCCAGCTCACTTGATGAGTTTGCAGCTCAGCTCAGTCGTGGCTGACAGCGCTGATTGGGGCGCAGTACACACTCTGCTCCTTTTATTACAGACAGTAATTAAAGCAGCTCGCCTTGCCACTTCCATAACAAACACAGCATAATGCCCTAATTATGACTTTATTAATTTAAGTCAGGATTTAATGATTTTAAAAGTGATTTATATTGTTTTTCCTGTTCAGAACAAATGAAATCTGTAGGTTAAATTAATACAAGCTTTTCATCATCACAAAGTTAAAAAGCTAGTTACCAGTAAATTCTTTTCATTAGAATAACATCTGAAATTTTAAGCAGTAAGATAAACAATTATTACCCATCAAAACTGGCTGATGTGCACTAAAGTACCATTTTTAATCTTGAAATCTAGTTTTAAAGCTAAGCTAAACATAAATTATTGAAAAACAACTTCATTTATATAATGGGTTCAAAACAACTTATTTGTTAATGCAACTACAGCTACTGTTGAATGGCAGTGAATGAAATACAGAAAATTCTGTTGTCATGAAGAAACTTTGAACAGTATATGGTAGTGAATTTTTGTTTAAGTCATTGACCTCAAACAAGTTTTTAAATATTGTCATATTGAAGCATAATTTTCAGTACCTATTTTCACTGTGATTTTAACAATCAGATATGCTACATTACACTGCTTTTCTGAAGTGTACTACTGTTCCATTTTTAGCTTTGCAAGCTTCAAATTTACTGTTTTATGCTTTTGACTAAAATTTGGGGAGGGAATTTTAGGTTCAGTTACATGGGTAGGCATGGCCTAAATGTTATTGATTTTGAATAATTTTAATTAAATTTTATTTAGACAATTCAGTCATAGGAAGTTCTTGACAGGAAGATGACTAACTGTTTTGATCTGTCATGTTAGATTTTCATTTCTCCTTCTCTGTATTTTTTTGTCTAAAAACATTGCAATCTCAAATAGTGATGCAGCATAGTACATTCTTTTGTACTGCTCCTAAAGCTAAGCAAAAATGTGCAACAATTTAATATGAGTCCAAAGGGACTCTTAATAGTTGAGTGGTCTAGATTTGTTTAATTATTGTTGACCTTGTTACCCTTCAAGCACTTCAATAACCAATTTATTGTCTTGGGAAGGGAGCTGAATCAGGTACTTTATGAAACACCTGATTTGGAAGTACAGAATGGTTGTTTGCATATTTAAGAGCAGAGGGTTTTTTCCTATATGCCATATTAATTTTTTCTGCTCCATGATAACTATTAGAAAACAATTTTCATTTCCTGTGATAGTAACTCCCCCTGAGACAAAAGGGTAATCTACTAATTGGTATTTAAAGTATTATTAGATGTGAACAAGACAGATAATATTCAGTAGCTGTTAACACAGACCAACATAATCCAACATTGGTAGGGTGAACAGAACTTCATTGTGTGAAGAACACTCTGTCTGAAGCTGTAAGGCATTCAGTGTGACCAGAGGTGTAGGAATATAACAGCTCTTGTGTATAATCTCTTTAATGGGTTGAATTGTAGAAATTATAGATCTTATTTCTAGCTGGTGCAGTTTTATTTAGAAGAATTAACAAAGGTATAAACTAAATTAATTGATCTTTTAAAGCAATTTTACTGTACAAAAAGATGATGCACCAACATTCTGTTCATCATAGGTGGAATGTATGAAAACGTCTTTATTTAAAAGGGTGGCTGCACTTCCTTTTGGAATGTCACAAGCTTAATGCATGCAAGTAATATTTTTAATATTTCATACGTTCACATTTTGTTTGGCTGTTGCGCTGGTTTAGACTACACACGATGGTGTACTGGGTAATATAATAAAAAAGTTTTTTGCAGCCTTAAATAAACTACTACATTCACAGCTGAGTTTTTTTATTGTGGACAAATAATGACTTAAAACTCATTTAATAAAACTTCAAAATGCAGTTGTAGGATTTTGCCTAAGCAGATTCCTTTGGTGGTTTTACATGTCTCTTAACATTTTCTTTAAATACGTAGTGATTCAGAGGATATTAAAAAGAAAGCAGAGGGAATTTCCAAAAAGAGAAGCTCATCCAGTTCCTCTGATACAGAATACACTTCATCAGAAGAATCTTCTTCAGGCTCCAAGTCAGAATCCGACTCTAAAAGTGACTCTGAGTCTGGAAAATCTAGAAATGCTACCTCTAATAAGGTTAGTAAGGTAAAATACGGGTTTTTGGAATCTCTATAAAATATGAAAATATCTATCTAACTGTCCATCCATGTTTCTTTCTGTCAGAATGAAGATGGGTAATAGTGTTATGTGTACCTAAAAAGATCCAGATTTAGGACAAAAATTTTTTTTTTCTTTTTGTAGAGATACCAGTCCAAAAGTAGTTTGATAGTTTAAGAAAGTAAGAGCATTTTTATAACAAAAAATCCTATTTCATTTTATAGTTTCATATTATTTTTACTCCATATAGATGAAGAATAAAATCATCTAATTATTTTTTATACACAGAACATAATATTTTTTCTGATAGTCTGTTATTCTTTTATAATAAAATTATTTGGTTTTTAATTTAATTTTTAGGTTATTGTTGGACTGGTGAAACTTAATACATGGATGTTGATCATTATTTTATTAGAATGGAATCTTAAAGTATAGCTATAGTGCCTGGGTCTGAGAGGAAAGAAAACCAAGAACCAAATGTTAGTACATTGTTTGTTTAGCATTTTAAGATGTTCTAATAGAACTCTTACCTTAGTTTTAAATTTTTTTTGGTAAAATTGAGAATAGTGCAATTAATGAGTCTACAACTGAGATGTATATATAGATAAGTAGCATTAATATTCCTAATGAGCAATCAACTTTTACTTGCTGTCTGTACTTGATAGGAATAAAGAGTCTGTTGCTTCAAATTGTTAGCTTTCTTAAAACAGGTATGAAATAGCAAGCTTTAAAACACAAATTTAAAAATAAAAAGCTTTAGAATAGTTTTTTTAATTGATTTCAAAGTATGTGAAGATGCAAAAATGTGCAACAGAGCCATTCATGTATCAGTGAAGATTTAATTGCTTACTTTAATGAAGAAAAAAGCTTAAAAAGTTCATTATACTCAAACTAGTGTTATAGAACTAATTATACATGCTATTAGCATGAATTGGTTATTGTTTACCCACCTACCTTTCATTTTAAAATAAATAAATGAGAAACTTTTTGCTAAATCTATTCAGGAAGAAGAATAAATGAGTTTATGGCTTACTTCTCTGTAATCAAATACTTCCTATGCATTTCTTCATATATATTTGCAAAAAATGTTGTAGAAAAAGGGTAGAATTGTAGCTCAGAAGTTTTTATTTTAATACTGATATGTGATATTGAAAATCAAGTGAAACTCTAATGCATTTTAAATTAAACAAAGCTCTTTCAGTGAGGACTCCTGTATAGATGGCAGAACAGTCAAAATAGGCATCCTTTGTTGTATTTCTGGCAATTTTTGAAGCTGGTGGATAGGTGTGTTTGGACCAGTAAGAGGAAAGGCTATTACTTGATTTTAAGCTGTTGAGGTGTGTACTTTCTTTAATTAATTCCTTTAACTTACATTGTACATGATCTTTGTTTTGTAACTTTATGGGTCTGCCTAAGAACTCTTGAGTTGTAACCTTTACTTTTAATCTCTTCCCTTCTTCAACCAAGTAGAACAAAAGATGAAGTGAGGCTGTATTACTTGAGAAACAGAGATGTGTTTCCATGGTTTGATCATTGTTTCCTGCCCTGATAACACGTTGGGTAACACACCTGTGTGAAGGGCTTTTTCTTCTAGAGCAGCCAGACTGGATCTTGCCAAAAATTGATAGTACAAAAAATACAACTTAAATCCTCTCAGAATAAACTGCTTTGA
>WEIU01003837.1:237-11395 GCA_013389925.1 Aegithalos caudatus
AAAATATTTTCAAACTGTTTTGCTTTTCTGTAGGATCAGAACCGAGTTCATTTTAAAATTCTTTTCTCTTTCCAATACAGAATTGTAGTAATTGCTCTTAGCTCAAGGAATCTGTTCTTCATGTCATCATAACTAAATAGAAGAATTTATCTGGTACTGTTCTGCAATAAAATGTGATCCTGAACAAAGCTACATTAATTTTATACTGCTGCTTTTGAAATTTACTATTATCTGGATACAAGGAGAAGGTTGTCAGTTTTCTTCATTATATGTTGACTCCATTTACAATTCTCATAGTCTCTATCAAAGTCAACAAGTACAGTAGAATGGGGCGAAAAAAGTTACTCTGACACCCCTCCCTTAGGGGGAAGGAAACACCCAAGATTCACAAATGCTAGTGGTTGAAAGGAATGACTAAAGTCAGAGGGTCCACAAAACTCACCAAGCTTTATTACTAAATTAAGCACTTGGCTTGGAAAATTGGTATGTTAGTCCCTGACCTACTATATGCACATGACAGTGGGCTCTGGATAAAGAAATCAAATAAAAAAGGANTTCAGTTTGTTATTACCAACAATCCTTGGTTCCTATCAGCAGACCTCAGCTGTTAGTGCCAGCAGTCCTTGGTTATTAACAACAATCTGTGGTTATTGCCAGCAGGCCTTGTCTACTAGTACCAACAATCCTTGGTTATTTCCAACAGTCCTTGGTCATTATCAACAGTCCTTGATCAGTAGCAACAGTCTTTGTCTGTTATTACCAACAATCCTTGGCTGGTCCCACAGCTGTGCAGCTATCAGTGTTTCAGACATACGCATTACCCCCTTATCTTCTGGAATTCTAGAGTTATCCTGCCAAAACAATCCTTTGGGGGTTTCAGCACCTTTCAGGTGGGTTAATCCCAGCATGATCACTAGTTAAATACCTTAACAGTTAAGTGTATCCTAAAAGCATCCAGAGATTTAGAGTGGAAGTGACTTTTAAGTTCTTTAGGTTAACTTGGTCAAAAAAGGGCTGACTTCAAAGTTGTATCAGGTTGCTCAGGCTTATACTGAGTTTTGAAAATCTCCAGAGTTGGAGATTTTACAATCTGGCAGCCTGTCTCAGGATTTTACCACAAGTTTGCAAGAAAGACTTTCTCCCAAAGTTCAGCTGACATTTCTTTGCTGTAGCTCTTGCATCTCTTAGAAGAGCCTGACTAACTTCTTTGTGTGCCCCTTTTTACCTAATAGGAGACTGCTAATAATTCCCTTCTTAGGCTTCTGTTCTCTGGGCTGAAAAACTCCTGGGTCCTGCAGCCTGTTCCTCTCTTGCTCCTGTACTCCAGTCACAACTGTTTTTGTTGCCCTCTGCTGCTCTCACTTCCAATTCTTTAGTAGCTCTGCTTTAGCTCTCTAAATCTATATTTGCCACACATACACAGGGTTGTAGTCTCAGTTTCTGATATTGTGTTCTATTGTTATTATTATTATTATTATTATTGAAAGGCTGTTACATAATCAAATATATTAAACTTGACTATTCTGTCAAAAAACTATAATCTTTGAAATAATGGAATTTATTCCAATGGAAAATGCAGGTTCTCTGTTTTACACTAAAAACTAGGATAGATAAAACATTACAGAAACTATATTGAGAAACAAGAAATTGATTAGGGCATGAAATAAGTTTTCTATTTACAATATTTTTTTTTCATCTCTTTAAAACCACTTTGTGTTATATTCTTGTAATCTCTTTTGTTCAGCCTAGGCCATTCAGCCCTCCATTGACCTCTAACTCAAGTCCACCTCCAGCAGCTCCTTTGGCACGTGCAGAGAGCATTTCTTCTATATCCTCTTCTGCTTCCCTCAGTGCAGCAAACACACCTACAGTTGGTAAGTTTAATTAACCATTTTATCTTACTTGAGAAATAAGACAACTCAGCCACTAGGTTGCACCTCTTTGCAAGAACCACTTGTTGGAGTTGTTTCACAGGCAAGTCCAGGTACTTCAAGCATCCTTTGCAATGTCTGCTTCTAAATGACACTGAGACACAGGAAAGTGGATTAAATTAGATTAGACCATAAATCCAGTTATGGCATGTTCTTTAGGGAAATATTCACATTTAACATTCCATGAATTCTTATTTGGTATGCTTCTATATCCATCAGGTACAACGAATTATCATGTATTTGTTCAGAAGATGTTATTGTATAGGCACAGAAATACTTAGGGATACTGAAAAATTTGAACGAGTACGAATGTTCACACAACTGAGTTCTTTTATGTTCTTTTAATTATGTTTGTTGTTCCACAACTGCAGTTTCCAAAAAATAAATCTAATGCATCTTTTTCTTCAAGTTAAGAATATAAGCTAAGCAGTAAAAGTAAAAAAAACAACTAAACAAGAAAGATTAAGATGAAAAAGAAATTATTGTTCATGTGTTGCCACTAATTTCAGGTTTTCTCTTGTTTTTAAAGGAAGGCCCCTCAGTTTTGATATTTGATTATCATAAGTCCAAGGGAGACATTGGAGTTTTTTTAGTTAGTTGGGTTTTTTTTTTTTAGTTTGGGGAGGGCAGGGCTTAAGACATTTTAACTTGTTTATTTAGCAGTATTGAACTCTTTAATTCCTGGACACCATTACACCTTTAGTCAGAAGTTAGATCAAGTTGTCAAATTATCATTTCATTATATGCAAATGTAATTGATATCAAGATTCCTCAGGCTCAGCAGCTCAGAGGAGCATCTATGCAACACCTAGTGGGAGTTCTGCAGTGGAGTTGTTTCCACCCTGTACAGAAGCAAAGCTGCTAAGTTCTAACCCAACCTTAGCTCCTTACAGCTCTGTGTCCACCAGTTTCACAAATGCTGAGAGCATCCCAGAAACACAACTGATATTTTGGGTACCAGAGTCCATCCAGGCTCACATCCTCAGGTCTCAGCTCTGGTGTTGAGGAACCAAAAATTGGTGGCAAAAGCATCAATATCCCCAGCTCTGGGGAGATATGTGTGTGTGTTGTTGGAAACAGCAGCAGAGTGAGGTGAGGCAGGAGGTAACAAAGTGTGTGCTGACACTGAGGTTTGGTGTGGGTGTTATTCTGGCCTAGGAAAAATAAATAAGACCAGTTCCATCTGCATGGACTGTATAAATTCAATAGTCCAGGGAAAATGGGAAGGGCAGTGCAAAAAGCTGAAATACTGGGGAGCATGAGGATATAGTATGCAATACATTCTGTATTGTTTTGACTTTTACACAATCCACTCTTCCCCTTACCCCATTTGTTCTGAATAATGGAAAATTGACTCTGATTACCTTTTTCCAAGGGAACGTTAAGGCATGCGTAATTGAGTGCTTTTTTTATGCTTTAGCCTTAATTTAATTTGCAAAATATTTTTGAATATTAATTTTTAACATCTATTTTTGCTTGAAATATTTTGTTTTCTTGCAATGTTTTGTTTATTTAAATGTAATAGACGATGATCTTTTGATTCGAAATCTTCCTACAATTGAAAAGCTTTGTGAGACACCACCAGGTATTGTACTGAAAGCACATTTATGTCTTAACTAATCATCCTAATATACTACATCTAATAAAACTGTATTTTTTTTTTTTTTGAAACAAGTTTCTCCAGATATTTCTGGTATCTGACACATACAAGTTGCTTGACATCTCAACTACGTAACAAGTTGTATGTTGCTGAAATCACCAAAACTTGATGTAACCACTTTTATACGATGTTATCTTCTGTCTATCCACTTCCCTTCTCCATAAACAAGCTGAAACTTGGCCTTGCTTCTACAGTTTGTCATTACTACTTTCTTTCAAGTGAAGTGAATATATTTTTACTTTGACAATCCTTATTCTCCTAAAACAAGTAGGTAATAATGTTTCTATATTTACATATAATACAAATCTTAGGGGACAGACATAATAAATATAGCACTTCCTTTAATAAATTTTATTTTCACAACAGCTGTTTAGCCAGTATGGAAGCTCTCTGGATCTTTGTTCCTAAACTGAACTAAAACCATTTGATCAGCTTTATTCATCTGCCCTTTTTATGGCCAGTGATGCAGTCTTTTTTTCTGCAATTTTGGTCTGTGCCTTGAAGGTGTCAATGCAACCATTTGCACAGTTATGTCACGAGCTCTTGTGTCAGCACAGCTCAGGGGCTGGTAGGAGTGATCAGGCTGAGGCTGGTGGCAGGGCATTTAAGCCAGGTTTGCCATCACTGCCAAAGGTGGTAGAGCTGGAGCCTTGATCTGGGCTGCAGCCTGAGATGAAGTGAGGATACCTTCATGCAGCTGTCACTTCCTTTCCATCTGAGACCTCACAGCAGTTGTTGAAAACCCTGAAGCTGAATGTTGCTGCATTGAATTGTACTCTCAGCAGCAGGGCAACAAAACTGTGACTTTCAGTGTCAGGACAAGCAGTTATGTTTGTTACACATGATAGAATGACAGAATCTTGAAGGTTGGGAAAAAACTGCCAAGATCAAGTCCAGCCTTTGAACAACCAGACCTTGTCAACTAAACCTCAGCACTAAGCACTCCAGTCATTTCTTGAACACCTCCAGGGATGGTGCCCACCTCCCTGGGCAGCCCATTCTAAGTGAAGAAATTCTTGCTGTTGTCCAGCCTGGATCTCCCCTGGCACAGCTTGAGGCCTGTTACTGATTGCCTGGGAGAAGAGCCTGGCCCCTACCTTGCTACACCCTCCTTTCAGGCACTTGTAGAGAGTGATAAGAACCCCTTATTGCTCCTTTTCTCCAGGCAAAATATCCTGAGCTCCTTCAGCTGTTTCTCATATGATTTACTCTGCAGACCCTTCTCTTGCTCTTCTCTGCATGTCTTCCTTGAATTGAGGGGCCCAGAACTGGACACAGCACTTGAGGTGCAGCCTCACCAGTGCCAAGTAGAAAGGGAAATCCCTGCCCTGCTCCTGCTGCCCACACCATTGCTGGCACAGGCCAGGAGCCATTGGCCTTCTTGGCCACCTGGGCACTGCTGGCTCCTGTTCAGTCACTGTCACCAGCACCCCCAGGCCCTTTTCCTGGGGGCAGCTTTCCAGCCACTCTGCCCCAGCCTGTGGCCCTGCCTGGCCTTGTTGTGAGCCAAGGGCAGGATCTGGCACTTGGCCTTATTCACTGATTAGTGACTTATTTATTTATTAGTTTATTTATTTTCTAGGAGAATGCATAGATTTTTGAGTCAAAGGGTGATGAACAGTGGGAGCAGAGCAAAGAAGAGAGAAGTGGTCTCATTTGTAGCTCCCCAAACAGGTCTCAGAGAAATATATATACAAATGTATTTGCTTTGATGTTCCCTAAAAAAAATAAATAGAAGGTTATTATTTCTAATAAATTTCACTTTTCAGTCAAGCAAGCAGTATTTATCTTTTACCAGTAGGAATATAATGAATATGTTGGCATTACTCTGCTTAATTTTTGAAATCTTGCTATAAAAATGGCCATTAAATAAAATATTTTAAAATAATTGATACACCTGTGTGGAAGATAATCCTGTCTTCTCTACGGTTGTTTGTTGTTCCTTAGTAAACTGTCAGAAAAAGACATTAAAACAGCTCAGCAATTGTAGTGATATATTCACTGAGTGTACACTTTGGCTTCAGTTAAGAATAATTCTGGAGTTCAGTATTTCACCAAAAATAATTTCTATTAACTGATAATTCATTATTTTATTTGCCTCTTGCAATAATGATTTCTAGATTCCTGAGGCTATTGGAAATCACAGCTTTTGTTCATGGTTTTCACAGAGAGAAAAAACTTTGGAATCATGATCCATGTATTTTCTGAAAGAATAAAGAAAACTTCCTGTTCATACTGAAAAAAAAAATGAATAGATCAATGGGTTTTAGCCAGAATCATAATAATTAGTTAATTTAAGAATTTTGGTTTTCAACACTTTTGACTAGATCTCTTGGATCTAAGGAGGCCTAAGTGTTGCACAAATATTTTCATGGTTCTGAGAAGCATTCTGAACATTTTACTACCTTATATGAAAAATTGTAATGGAGAGAGAGGTATGAGGTAGCAGAATTAGACTGGCTCCTGTCTTTTGCTATCTTTCTGTCACTACTTCATTCACTTACCTCTTAATTTAAGGTCTAATATGAGATATTAAGTGCTCCATGAAGACCAAGGCCCCACTTCCTTTTTACTTCTGAAAAAGCTCAGAAAGGACAGCCACTTGAGTAAATAGGTTTAATTTGCCATGGGCAATATTAAATGCAGAAGCATTTCATCCCTGCTTTATGGTATGAAAGAGAAATTTTTCAATTTGCTTATGAAAAGATAAAAACTGTACCTCCTTGAGATAGGTAATAGTATGTGATACAGACCATTTCTTCATGGTACAAAAAGCATAATAAGATGCTATCTACTACACTGCTGCACTAAGAGAAAAAGAAGAAACTTCCAGTACTGTATTCCATACACATGTAGAAAATTTGTGAAAAATGAAATCCCATGACAACCTGTTTCATCAACTGTATATGCACATTTCAAAAAGCCTTAGCATGAGGTCTTGGTTGATTTTTATAACTCTATAACTTGGAATTGTGTTGTGTTGGAACAACCAACAAGTGAAGATTTCTACAACAATTTCTGCTTGGGAATTGCAATGTTAGGTGGCTGAAAAAATTTAAAGAATGTTTTTAACAGTTCACTTATATGGGGTAATATTGATGTATTTGCATTTAAGTTCATTTTTCTTTGTAAGTGAATTCTTTGTATTTCTGTGACCATTTCATCATGCATTTTTCCATACAAAAAGCATACAGTAGGGATTTTTTTAAAGCATTCTAGTCAGTTTGGTTCTGTTGATTTTACCCCCACCAGTAGCCATTTTAATGCAGTGTTCCTCTCTCTCAAGTATTTCCTTGTGTCTGTTTACATAATGTCATGCCAGTAAGTCACACCTGCATTCCTAGGCTGCTGAGCTGCATTTTGGTGGTATGATTGTACTATATTTATATATTTCTACAGACTTTAATTCTTCAGATAATAATACTGTGACGTTGGTGTAAACTCTTGTGAAAATTACAGATGTAGTCAACCATTCTGAAATCTACTAAGGTTTTTGAACATTAAATCTATACACTGTGTGTATTCTAGGTGTTTCACGTGGTCCCAGTCCCGTCAGCCTTGGAAACCAGGACACCTTGCCTGTTGCCGTAGCCCTTACTGAATCTGTTAACGCCTACTTTAAAGGAGCAGACCCCACAAAGTTAGTTAAATAGTGAATTGTGTTGAATGCATTGAGTTACAGTAAGAAAAGACACTGGGTCTACTTTTCATACTGGGGGAGGGAAATGAGTGTGCATTTGAAGGGGAATTCAAAGGGTTGTGTTTTTTTTTTCCCTGGGTATAAATGATGACAGTGGCTTATTGTTCTGTAATGCCAGGAGTTCACATACACACCTGCTTTACAAAAATGTGTTCAGTGAGAGCACTGAGAATGACAAGGATTTTTATCATTGTCAGGTAGGTGTTACATGTAATTTTGTGCAGCTGAAAGCACTTCATTCCCTGTCACATCCATTGCTGTGTTACTTAGGCCTTGCCTAGGCAGAGCCATGCCATATTTTCAAAGCTTGAAAAATATCCAAGACTACTGTATGCTTAAGAAGTTAAAGTTTTCTTTTTTATTTCATCTTACTTCCAAGATGAAAGTGACAGTAGATAGTCACATTACCCTCATTTGAGACTGATTTTCTGTTTTTAATTCAGTTCATAAGATGGTGAAATTACAGTGATTGCTTTAAAATTAGTATTAGAACTAGGCAGTTAATGAGTTGCAATGAAGCTGATTTTTTTTATTCTCTTCTAGATGTATTGTGAAGATAACTGGTGATATGACAATATCATTCCCAAGTGGGATTATTAAAGTCTTCACCAGCAACCCATCTCCTGCTGTGCTCTGCTTCAGGGTGAAAAACACAACCAAACTAGAGCAGATTCTTCCAAATGCACAACTTGTATACAGGTTTTTATTTTTTTAACATAATTGTAAGCTACATAATTTGTAAAATATGAGTTGTTGTCTATGTAAATCAGAATTATTTGCAGTCTGGTTGATTTAATTACATATAATTTTATTTTCTGAATTAATCTTGTTTAGCTTAATTCTCTCCACTGCCTTTATTAAAAATCTCAGTGATTACTGGACTTAAAACTTGTGCTGAGTATAACAGGAGCCATAAAAATAATTTGTAAATGTGTCTGTGTTTTCATATCCATTTTATAAATAATTTCTTTACGCAGAAGTAGTAATGGTAAAACTAAATGAGGAAACAGTAGACGTAAATGGAAAACAAATAGCAGGAGATTCATGTACTCTCCTCTAATTTACTAGTCTATTTTAAAGCTGAATCATTACACTAATCAGATTCTTTACATAACTGCCTCTCAGATGTGTAGCAGCATGCTTGGAAGAATTTGTAGGAAAAAAAGGATAATTGAGTAGGATAATTGTTGAAGTTGAACTTAGAGATGCTGTTTTTAAAAAAAAATAGAAAAGCTGGAATTTTCAGCAGAAATCCATTTCAGCTGAGCAGTTTCTGTTTCATTTATTGGAAAAATTTGAATACCAAGCTAATTTTTTTAAAATGCTGTATAGTTTAAATTACTGAAATAATAAATCAAAACATATGCCTGTATTCTTTTGTATTTAATTTCACTTGTTAGTTCATACTTAATGTAATGAATAATTCATACAAATTAAGTTTAATCACTGTTTGACATGACAATTTATAACTGAAATGTTAGCAAAGCTGTGTCTGACAAAGTGAATTATACTGAAAAAGCATATTTTGCAGATGTCTAGTATTCTTGAATGAGTGGTGTAATACTTCACTCCTAATTTATGATCTTTCTTTGTAGTGATCAGTCACAAAGTGACTCCAGTACTAAGGACTTTTGGATGAACATGCAAGCTATAACTGTCTACCTCAAGAAATTATCAGAGCAGAATCCATCTGCATCCTATTACAATGTGGATGTTTTAAAGTATCAGGTAAACACTTCTGTCCTTTTGTAATTTTTTAGGAATTCCAGTGATATGATATATGCCCAGAAATTTAAAAGAATTGTTCTTTGTCTGCCAGCATGGAGGTGAACTGTCATCCCTCATCTAGACCAGTTCTGGGTATGTCTCTACTTACAATGTGTAGACTCTGCCCAGACTTAGCACATTCCTGCTATGCTTCATGTCATTCCCTAAGAAACAGGGCTTGTTTCAGCTTGTTAATGCTTCAGCCCAATCCTGCAAGCAAGCTTCAAACACTGGGTTTTTTTATATTTGTCAGCAAAGTCAAATTCTCCTTTAAGAGATTTGGTGGGGCCATCTTGTAGTTTGTACTTGTACTGTGTTTGATTCTGCAACTGGCTATGTTTCAGATGCTGGTACTGATGAATTTTAATGCATGGTTCTGGCTTTCTTTTGAAAGACAGTAGGTTTAGATTAGATATTAAGAAAAAGTTCTTTACTCAAAGGGTGGTAAAGTGGCAGAAGTGGCCCAGAGTTTTGTGTGCCTCTTCTATCCAAGGCCAGAGTAGGGCTATGAGCAGCCTGGTCTAGTGAAAGTTGTCTGTGCCCTTGTTGAGGCTGGGTTGGAACTATATGATATTTAAGGTCCCTCCCAGCCCAAGCCATTCTGTGATTCTATCTGAGAATGTGTGACATTCTGCTTTCTCACACTGTCATAGAACAGGCGTGGTCAGAATGGATTTACTGAGCATAAGTCATGCTTGACCAAGCTGACAAACTTCTGTGGTGACAGGACTGCTCCTGTGGATGAGGGCAGAGCAGTAGATACTGTGTGCTCAGATTTCAGGATGCCTTTCAACACCATGTAACAGAATCCATAGAGAGAAGCTGGTGAAGAACAGGTTAGGTGAGCAGACACTGAGGTGAACTGACCCCCAGGGACATTGATTTTACAGTTTAATAGCTTTGTTAATGATCTGAATGATGGGATAGAGTGTACCCTTGGCAGGTTTGCTGATGATACCAAATGGATAAACCAGAGGGTCATTTTGCCCTCCTAAAGGGGCTCAACAGGTTGCAGAAATGGGTTGAAAGGAACTTCATAAAGTTCAACAAGAAGCACCCTTTGGGAGTCACCAGCTGGAAATTATCTTGTCAGAAAAGGACCTGAGGGTCCTGTGGGTTAGCATGCTGAACATGAGCCAAACAACTCACTGCTCATGCTGCAGAGGCAACAGATAGTATCCTGGGTGGTCACCTAAGCTTCATTGGGGAAAATACTGCTAGTAAGTGAAGGGAGGGAGGGGATCCTTCCCCTCAACACTGGTGACACCACACTTGGGGTGCTGTGTTCAGTTCTGCATTGTTCATTGCAATGTCAGAGCTCAGCAAAGGGACTGATGATGATGGTGGGACTGGAGTATCTGTCCCATGGAGAAGGCCTGAGAGAGTTGGGATTCCTAAGGCTGGAAAAGGGTAAATTCAGGGAAATCTCATCAGTGTGTATAAATACTTGAGAAAGGGCACAGAGAGAACAATGCCAAGCTGTTTCCACTGGTGCTCAGTGACAGAACCAGAGGCAATGGACAAATGCTGAATCACAGGAGATTCCCTCTGAACAGCCAGAACCACTTTTTCTCCTGTGACAGTGGCTGAGCACTGGACACAGGTTGCCCAGAGAGTAGTGGAGTCTCCATTCTTGGAAACGTTCAAAAGTTGTCTGGAGCTTAGGCACCCTGCTAGAAGTGGCTCTGCATGAGCTGGAGGTTTGGACCAGACAGCCTTCAGGAGGTCTCTGTCAGCTTCAGTGGATGATGTTAATAAAAAGTCTTAATGAATATTCAAGAATACCTCAAAGGGAGAACAGGGATTTTCTAAGCCTGCCTTGAAATGTCTGAACATCTGAGACAACTGTCTACACAACAAAAAACCCCTGAAAATTACCTGTCAGTCCAGCTGTTCGTAGTTACCACATCTGCCTAGTGTGGTTTAAAATCCTGGCATACAAAAAGCACGTTAGGCACAGAGAATTCTTGAGAAGGATGGAAGGAAAAAAAACCTTTGATTTGCTGAAATGAGTAGTCTGTATTCTTCTTGTAAAAATGAGGCATTGGCATGTGGAAGCCCAGACAAATAAAAAAGGGGTTTGGGCTGACAAAAAAAAAA
>WEIU01003842.1:1721-31054 GCA_013389925.1 Aegithalos caudatus
AACAAGGCACCATTAACAAAAAAACCCCAAGTTTTATTACTCACTTCTGCTCATAGAATTACTTCTGAGGGTTTGTTCTTTGCCTGTTTTCTGGATTTTTTAAAATCAAGAAACTATGCCCAGACTCTCAGTGTAACCAGCAGATACAACTGCATGAATACTGAGTATTCCCTCCACATCTTTTAGCAGATAAATACACAAATATTTTGTATAAGATTTGGGCAACTCCAAGTGTCACAACTTTTCTGACCTATTGTTTCTTCTGACATACATATATAGACAAGATGATTCACAGGAAAGTGAGATCTCACTCTAAAGAGCTCAGAACTCTTTTTCTAGAAACATGACATCCACAGACTATTTCTGGAAGTAGGAAAATAAGGCACATTAATTTTAGAAATTACTGCAATGGATTTTCAACATGTCTTGGGCCTCAAACCTCAGAAGAATGCAAATATTCTACTGAAATCTACTGGATACCTGTGACTGCATAACTGAACTCCCATGCAAACTGCCAATTTCAGACACCAGAGAATCACAGAGTTGTGAAATTTACCTGTGTATACAACGGTGAGTTACAAAAGAAAGGAAAAGAAAGGACACTTCAGAGAATGAGAATCAAGTATTCCCTTGAAAGATGTCCAAGTCCATAAAAAGGGAGTAAAGAATATACACAACACCCTCAACCTCCTCACTCCTTTTTTTGTTAGTACCTCATTTCAATTTTTACTTAATTTATACAGAGGGATAGACAAAACTATGATGAGAGGGAGCATCTTAATATGATATATCATAAGAATTGTTCAATAATTTCATTTTCTTGCTTTTAATTGTGATTGTTTCCTGATTTAATAAGACAGGTATTTATATAAATGTAACTACAAAGGTCTCACCTTCCAATGATAACATAATTTGAACTTTATATATAAAAAAGATCACTGAGTGAGTTTAGTTGTGTATGTTAACAATTACTACTTCTTCATGTCTTGGTTCTGTAAAGTTACCTGGAGTTAAGTTTAAAATGAAATTATTATTTTCTGTAGTTTTTGACTATTTCCAAGTGTATCTCTCATAGCTTTTCATCAAACATCAACTTACCCACCTAACTTGCATTAAAGTTGTTGGGATCTTCAATATCAAAACATCCAAAATCAAGCTTTCTCAGATGACTTCTAAAAGCCTTGAAAAGTTCTTTCTACTGGAGTCAGGTATTGCATGTTCTAGTCATTATGAGTTTTCTCCAGGTGGGATGTTTTGTCCCCTCCCTGTCTTTTCTGCAACAGCCATGGGACAGTGCTTCCCCTCTAACGTGTTAATCCACAAAGGACCAATATTCACCACAGAGATAAACCTTACTGCTTGCTCCCTTATAAATTTCAAATAATGAACCTCTCAGTACTCTTTCAAATGTCAACAGAATCTCTGGCTCAACACAACAGCTAATTTAAATCAACTACTTCTGTGTGAGAAAGAATGGAAAATGCATTTGTTTTAACCCAATACCTGATTTAATTCATGCTCAAAAATGGTAGCACCAATATAATCACAGTAAAGCATAAAACCTGCAGAGATTAACTTGTCATCTATACTGTGTTAAAGCAGCCCTTTACAAACCTCAGAATAAATAGATGCCTTATCCTTGAAACTGTTCTGGATCTCAGGAAGAATCCAGCTTGAGCTGGAGAAACTGTGACTGTCAGTAACTCGGGCTCAGTCATTCAAACAGACAACATTGCTTTAGCTTCTCCTGACTCCTACCAGCTGGCAGTACAACTTGCCCAGGCTCCATCTGTTAAGAGCTACTCATGCTGCAGTGTTTTCCCCAGTTAGAATTATTTAAGTACATTTTAGAACAAATGTGAATTCAATATTTGAGGAACTTACTGGACTGACAAGTACTTGCTGAAATAAGGTGGAGCAAGTTTCCCACACTGCACTGACCAACGTGCCTGATCTGAGTGACAGTCCTACACATAAAGGCATTTCAGTTTTTTGGGCTCAACCAAATCACACATATCTCTGCTGATGCTAAAATAATATTAAATAAACAAGAAAATGCATTAGATACATACACCAGTCAGCAAGGCCTTATGAAATTTACCCCCAAGGGCTAGACGAAGTAAGGAAAGTAATTTCTGACTCATCAGGTATTCTAGTCAAGAACATACAGAGAATGAACACAGCTCCAGAAGATCTAAAACAAACCAAAAAACAGGACTTTTTGTTTTTGTAAAATCTAAATTCCGCATCCAAATCCACCTCCTGAATACATCTCTCCTGTTGCCTGAAAGCACAGCAGCAGAATTCAAGCCTGACACATGAGTGCCACTGCAGGATGTCAAGAGGTTACTGAAATTAGGAGTCTAATCACCAGGAGACTAAAAAAAGTACACTCCCCAGCTGAAAGTCAACATATTAACTTCTAACCATGTACAGTAAAGAATACTGGGTGGGCTGAAATTTACCTACAGTGAGCTGAATCCCAGTAAGCAAACAGGCTCCTGGATTCATAAGGAAGGAACAGTGACAAGGATACTATGATATAGGTAAGTGAAGGAGTTACAACCAAGCCTGCTCCTCTCCTCCATCTATCCCCTTTCCATGACTGTCCATAGATAATAGGGAACAGCCTGTGTTAACTGAGCTATCAAAAAACTTATTTTATATGTAGATTTATGCATATATATATACACAAATAAATACATTTCATACAAATATATATATTCTGCTAAATGGAAATTTCTACAGGAAGGGCATGCCTGTAGGTAACATCAGGTCTCTTAGACCAATTCCTTACCTCCAAATAAATCTCAACAAAAAGTAAAAAAACAGAGTAAAAAAATATTCAAATTTAGATGCTTTGTTGAGTGGCACCATCTGTTTTCTATGGGAGATGAAGGGAATAGCTTGAAACCACCTTGATATCCGTCAGAGGGACAACACAGCAGAACATAAGCAATCCAGGACAATGCCAGAATAACCTGATAATAACTTCTTCTCCAAGTGATAGAGGAGCCAAGATGTGCTATTAATGGTTTTGTGGCATAACCCCAGCCAACAACCAAGACCTTTTTCTCACCAAGAGGGAGAGGCTGGTGGGGAATGTGATATTCCAGGACACCCTTGGCTGCAGGGACCATGAAATGGTGACATTTGAGATCCTTTAAACAGTATATAGGTTTTTTTTAATAAGAAAAAACTCTAAAAAGCCTTCTTCTGAATGAATGTTCCTTTCTCTCATAGAAGCACCTAAATTCCTATGAATCTATATGATTATACAGCCAAATGAAGATATTTTTACATAAGTTACAGAATCCGCTGCTAGAAAAGTAATAAGGAAATAAGAAAAAACCACAACAAAACAACAGATGTCTCAGTAGATCTAAGGATGAGGGCAGCAGTCAAGAAAGCCCTCTGCATTTTAAGGCCCCAGCTGAACCCAAGCACAGTGAAGGCAATTTTGAAGCACTCTAAACAGACTTCACTCCCTCAGCCTGTACTGAGGTCTGCAGAGTGAAGGAAGTCTAAGTTTATCCCAGACACATCCAAATTCTTGTGGCCCAGCCTCTGCAGATATGAGAGCACCATCAGAAGAAATCAAAGAAAACCAACACCCAACCCAGTGTATTTCAACACCTAGCCCCAAACTCAGCAGACAACAGCAGCCCTGATGTGCTGACAAAGCAAGAAAAAATTCTGTGCCCAGTGTTACAACTGCTTGTTCTCTTCAGCAGATGCCACCCCTGTGTTTCCACACCAGGTGGGAAGTATGCCTCACCTGCTGCAGAGCTACAGCAGAGGTGAACTGAAAAAAAACCACCAGATTTTAGGATTTGGCAGGGTTTCTTTAAATATGGGTTTAGCTGGAAGTTGGAAATGTAAGCAGAAGGTAACAAAGACAACAGGATGGCAACTAACAACCAAGATCCCAAGTTTTCAACCCAATTCTGAAGGAAGCAGGAAATGGTGGTACAACAAGGCATCTTTTCTTGTAATGAAGCATGCTCTATTTTTTCTGGACACCAGAGCTACAGTTTAATGTCACCATTAGTGACTTGTATCTGCTCTTAGAAGACCTGAAGTGCTGCAAGAGCATGTGGTGGTCAGCACCAGTGGAGAACCTAAGAAGATATGGTAAGAGTGGACACAAAAGAGCATTATAACACCATTATGCTGACCAGCATCAAACAAAACTCAACATTATATTAGATGTATAACAATGTTTACAGGGAAATCCAAAGTTGAGACCCTTAAGCTATATCCAACTTTTAGAAGAATATAAGACAAATAACTCATCCTTTGGGCTGTAAAAATAACAACGGACATTGTCAAGTTTGAATGTCTGTACAACTGCAAACAAGCTTACTGTATCTGAAAGAAGTAATTTTAGTACCTACTTAGCATTATCTTTTTTAGATCCGAGTCTGTAAGTTATATATTTTCTTATATGATTATGAACTATTTCTGAAAATATGACTGATTTAAATACCAAAGATTACCAAAGATTTAAAGAAAATGTAAATATAACTGCCCAGACATCACATAAAAGAATCTCCTAATTACTAGCCTTTTTATTTTATTCCAAAACCTGACCAGTACATTACAGAATGCTAACTAGTAAATTGACCTAAACCAACTTAGTGTACATAAAGAAAATATCCCTCTGTGGCAGCTAGAATCTATGAAGCTGTGTACATAAAAGCCATCAAAGGAAAAAACACCACCTTCCTCATGCCTGAAATCTCATATAGTGTATTCACTATCTGAACTTAAATAAAAAGTACCTCATGGAAGGAACACTGTGAACATATCCTTCTGCACAGCTTCTTCTCAGAGACCCTAAAATGTATTCTGAGTTTGTTCTGGGTCTTTTGTTGTTTTGTTGGGTGTTTTTTTTTTCCAATTTATTTTAAGGAACTTAAACTTTAACTTCCCTCTCTGAAACACTGTGGTCACTGGAGCTTTGATAAAGTGCAAAAGAGATTTAAGGAAGTACTCATGACTGATGTCACCAGGATGCCTTTGAGGGCATTTCCACATATAATCAGCAAGGTCTGCCACTTGTCCCACTACCTAAAGCCAGGCAGAGAGAAGGAAACATTACCGTGACTTACTGGAGTTTGCAGGTTTATATGGTGATTTGTTTCCCCAATTCTTTCTTTATCTAATGTAGGTAGTAGATAAAAATCTCCCCTGAATCCTGCCTCTGTGCCTCCAGGAAAAGGAAGTCTTGCTTTGTTCCCCATACCACAAGTCCTGAAGTACATGTGACAGAGAAAACAAATTTTTGCCCCATGAATAATAATTTCTCTTACTTATACAAGAAACAAACATTTTGTGCTTACTCTAAACTACAAACTGCCATTTACCAACTTGCACATGGGGAAAAGAATTATTTTCTGGCCAATTTCATTTGAGAAATACTTCAAATGCCATATACACACATGCACAGGCATACAAATTTGTTGTCAAGATAACAGCCCTGAATTTTTCAGAAGCTGAGAGCAGGGTGGCAGCCAACATTCAGTTCTCACCTGATATTTTCAACAGAGCCCCATGCACGTAGTCAAACACAGTCTGTACACAAATTTTGAACTGTCATTTCAATATCACATTTTGACTTAAAGAAATAACATACTGGAATATGTGGATGGTTAAAAACATTTAAATAAATAGATAACTGAGGAATTGTAATAGAGAAAATCTAGATGGTTTGCATTTTAAAGTGACCTCACAACACCAAACAGCAAACCTGTGTTGTAAGGGAAATCTAAGGTACTTCTGCCTCATTTGGGGGAGAGATTTTAACATATGTGTTTTATACATGTGTGTTGAGTAACAATGTAATTATATTATTTTCCTGAAATCAAGAGTACATTCACCCAACTGAATTATTAATTGGCACAAAATCACAACAAAAAACACAAAGATAGAATAAATGGGAAGAAAAAAATTTTCCCATTGCAAAAAAATGATTCATCTCTAACAAGATGCATGAGGTCTTTTTGAGTTCATTATGTAAAAAATGGGATTTCTTAAATTTTCTCATGTAACACATACACCAGTATAAACATGTCCTTTCATTCATGAGACAATAACATTTCACTCTATTTTTGAGAGCTAAATAGTTAAAGACACCACAGAAACAAGCCAGCTGTTATTTAATCAATAATAATAGGGGACTGTTATTGACATGATTGGCTGTATTTCCTTCCAGAGGAAATAGGAAAGCCATTTAAAAGAAGATCCAATTTCTTCATTTGCTTGCCACCTTCTTTCCTTTTAGGCAGTGCCTTCTGCTACTCTCTCCTTTTCAAAGTCACCTTATTTTCTACTTAGAAGTGCAAAAGGACCTGACAGCAAACACAACTAGGCTGGATAGCAACCAAGGTGGCAAATGTGTGACCGCCCTGCTCTCCTGCCCTCCAGCCCCACACGGGGCTGCTACTGCTATTTATATCATTGTGTGCACACACAGTAACCACAGCTTGCAAATTCTGTGATGTTTAAAAAGGTGATAACCATTTCCTTGCTTCCAGCTCACCTTCTAAAATAGCCATATCTTCTTCACAACACAAATAATTAAAAATAGCCACTTCACCATTTACTCCAATGATATGCATTTAAAAAGCCACTAGTCTAAAATCAGTCTCAAATTAAACATATATTAACTATGGCATAGTTTTACGGCTCTCTAAGCATATTACCAAACATTCAGGATAGTCAATCCATCAATTAGGATTTTATTTATTTAAATACTGATTAATTTTTAAAATGTTTTAATCTACAATTCACTGCAGAGATCACATAAGATAAAATCAAAAGAAATAATCAAGTATCAATTTAACCACTAAAGATATAAAAGAGAATTAGATATCCATTTACTTTTATTTTAGGTTGTCATGAAGAGATATAATATGAAAAGTTGTGTATGAATATAAATAAAATGCTAGCACTCCTGTTAGTACACCAGAGCAATATAAATGCTTTTAGCACTGGTTATAAACAAAAGTTACCAAAAAGTGAAGATGAAACACTGTATTTTCAATTACCCTTTTAAAATTAACCTCGTCTAATCTCAAACAAATATTTATCTAAAATACCTGAATTCACATGCTGTTGACCTTTTTACCTCAAAAAAATTTCTCCCAGGGTACTTTCCCCAGCTACAACCTTGACATGATGGAGCTCCTCTGCTACAGAGGGTGAAATAAAGCAAGTGTCACCTCCACTGTAAAATATTCTGGAAAAAAATGCCTTCACAGCAGTAGCTTCCCCTTTCTCTTTCTAAGTTTCAAACCAAACTTGACAATGGTGAGATTGCCCCTGAAAGAACACTTAGATGTAATATAAACCACCTTTTCCCAGTACTGCCTGCAAGCAACACTTCAGAACTTGGGTCCAAAAAAAAAATAAAGCCTCCACTAAAGAGTTAACCATTCTTCTATTGGAATGTGAAAAACAGTAGCTTATTCTGTCTATTAAATTCTGCTATTCTGTCCTAGGAAAAACTTAAATATAAAACAAATAATACACTTTTCTTGATCTGGAGGCAGCAAAGAGACCATTAGATTTTATGCCCAATGTCACTCTTAAATAAAGATGGCAGAATTTCCTATCTCTTCAGAAGAAACTCATACCCCGGGTTTTTTTACTCCCTTTTATAGAATTAGCTGCCATCAAGTGAAATTTTATTTGTAAGAAATGTTGCATAATCTACACCTCTCTAGAATAACCTCTTTTGTCCTAAGGGAAGCTAATGACAACAATTCCACACTTCGTAACAGTTGCAATACCCACACAAAATAAGAGTATTAGAAGGGTATGTTAAGTATTACAGGAGACAGCAATCTGACAAAAGAGTGAAAAACAATCTTTACCTAAGTTATTTTGCATCTGAGTGATCTTACAACTCATACCTGCAGGAACACAACTACTCATGGGAGAGTTGTTCAGAACTCTACACATTCAACCAACCAAAAGAGAACACATCACTGATACACATGGAGACACCATCAGGTTTGGTAAATAAACAAAGTTACTATTTAATGAAAAGCATCAAAATCAGCTGGCTATTAAGATTGTGCTATATTGACGAGCCATAACATCTATTTTTGGTCCATCTAAATTTGGAGGATACCTGCCATGAAACCACTACAGCAGTGTACAAACCAGAGCCCTCTGGATTTGGATTTCTCACCTCCAGCAGAGACCAGCCTTAGCCACGAATGCACACAGAGATGTAAGAAAAGCCAGGAGATGCTAGAAATTAAACCTGATAGCCTACATTCAGCTGTCTTTATACACCAGGTATTCAAGTCAGCATATAAATAAGAGACTTTAGCTTTCTGTGTCTGTGTGTCCAAGCTCAGTCTGAACACTGCACACCACGATGCAGTAATACTCACAGAAGTCATCCAGCCACCACAGCACAGAGCTTCTGATGACATTCCCCCACTATCACCAGTGAAGATGCTCTGCCAGAATGAACCTCTGATTTATATTGCAGCACACTGCAGTATTTTCTCCTGACACTCAGGCTGGATGGGGCTCTGAGCACCTGCTCTAGTCAAAGACAGTTTCCATGCCGGGGCTTTGGAATAAGGTGATCTTTAAGATCCCTTGAAACCCAAACTATTCCAAGATTCTATGGTCTGTTCCATCTTTGTAGCCGTTCCCAAAACAGGCAGGTCCTTCATACATCTGCATACTTCTCACCCTTACTTAATAGACACAGTTGATTGCTGTGTAAATATAGCTTCATTTTGCCCCCACTCTTATCCTCACAACATTTTCATTTGACAATCATATTAGATTTGAACAACACAACATTTTCATCTGACAATCAATAGATTTGAACATGCTAATTGAAACACCCATTTGTTAAAACAGCCTGATTCAGTCAGGAGAAATAGCTATTTACTGTTGTCAACAACAGGTCAACCTGAGGCAAATAAAAAGTTTAGTTAAACAGTTAATGTTTACAATGTAAACGGCAAAACATTTGATTTAGTGTTCTCCCTGAAAACAGCACCTTGGCCTTCCTATAGCGATCAAAAGTACATGTTCAAAACTGAGCAACATTTAAAAGAAACATGGGAAAGCTCCTGAAGACCACAGAAAACTCATTTTAAACACAGATACATCAAGGACTTAAACTGCTCAAAAAGTTGCTTTAACTACTTGTTTCCTGGGGTTTCTTAATTATAATATGAATGACCCCATGAAAGAACACTTCCAATAGGATGTTATTCCTTGGTTATTGTCAGGACTTCTCAGCTTCCTTCCTGCACTCTACAAGATCTCATGATTAAAGTTGGGTGGTTGACCTGGAAAATTCTGCCTCATGTGATAAGACATTAGATTTCAAAAAAGACACAATAGCTAAGCACACAGGCCTTCTTTCAAAAAAACACAAAGAACACAGAACTCTTTTTGAATAGGCTTTATTGCTGTATTAATAGTTGAAATGCAGAGCAGTCGAGAGAGCAAAGCTCTCTTTTCCTCATTTGAACTCACTCAACTGGCACAGGATTTCTTTCCCACTCTCCCAGTCTCTTGGGTCCCTACAAATCAAGACCAAAACAGGACCCAGCTGTCTTAGCTTGTTGTTCAAGCCCATTCAATTACAGCTGGAAGGCGGAATATTTCCTGGCACAACTTTCCTCTGGGATACTTACTCATGTGAACAAAAACTTAAGACTGAGCAGGTACATTCACCCACTGCTGGGTACTGGGCTTGTTAAATGTACTTCCTACCCTGCAAGAGAGTGCTTAAGTATTTACAGCTTTAATTAAGCTCTAGCAAATGAATTAACATAAAAAAAACCATGAAGAACAAAGAAACCACAATGATGTAGCTGTCCTGACGACCAATGAGCATGAGGATCTTTCTGCCACTCAAAATCCTGCAATCAGATTCCATAATCAAGATACAGATATTCCATTTGACTATGCCAAGCTGGTGCTAAGCATGCACGTGATGAGCTGCTATCAGAGAATATACACACAAAGCAGTTGTGTTAAATTTGGGGATTCAGTGGGGAATATTTCTTCGAACTTCAAAAACATTGTAACGTCTATTAACGTCTATGTTTGCTAGCTAGCCTTCTGTCAGAGGATTTAAAAATATACAAATAAAAAAATATCCAGTCACACATGCTCCAGAGTAGTCATAAAAATGTCATCCCTGTCTGTGAAAATACAAGAGAATACTAGCCAAGACTTCAAGCTAAGCAACAGCAATACATGAAAAGTATTTCCAAATACACACTAACTCCAGTTATTAGAGTCAAAATAGAGAACAAAAATTCAATCCTTAGCACTTTACTCCTATTTAGACTGCTCTGAGTACTCACAAACAGAGCTGGGGATTACTCCTATAAACAGTCTTCGATTTATTTTTAGTTTAGTCAACAAAAATTCTTGAAGGAGAAAAAAATACACAAATTCTCCTCCTTTCTTGTTTCCATCAGCTGGTCAGACAAGTCTTCTAAGGTACTACTTTTTGGCCTCTGGACTGTGGGCACTGCAAAAGTTCATGAGTAACTGAAAAAAAGTAATGGAAAAAGTCAAACTTAAGTGTTCTCTACTAAAGTCCACAGCTCCAGTAGAATTTTTTTAAGTCCAAAAGGTAGAAAGTTACTATGAAAGGATACCAAATACTCTTTATACAATTCCTGTAATTAAGTCTTTGAAAACTCTACTGAGATGTTCAATTTACTGTCATTACTTTAATATTCATTAAATGCAATGCCCCGGTTCAAATGCATGGCTTTGCAAAACACCAAAGCTTTCCTGCACACTCATTCAATACTTTAACCTCACAATGCTTTGTTAATGCATATAGATAACAGTAGCAGCACAGCAGAAAAACAATGCCACTCCTGACAACAGCTTATGTATTTGGTGCAATGTCTCCAGAACTGATTCTCCTAAGGAAGTTGACTACAGACATTCCCCAACTATCTTTCTATAGTACTCAGAATCAAAACAAAACAAAACCAACAAAACCAAACAGGTCAGGAAACCAAAATAATGAAGCCACAACATTGTTTAAACTGTCTACAGCCTATCCACAGTAACTGATACAAGACAAATACTATTATTTTATTGTAATAAACTACAACATACAATATGTTTGTCCCAAAAATTAAAACAAACTAAGAACATTTGAAATAAGTATGTTCAGAAATACATCCTTTCCGGACACATGCTAACATTAATTCACAATTACAGCTTAAATATCATCTGTATTAACCAAAATATCCCATGCTTTCTTTGTGTCTAATATCCACTTTCCTTTACAATTTCCTCTCTGAATACTGATTAGCTTTGTTAGTGTCTATGCTAATGAGGATATATGAACAAATAAAAGCTGCACAAGCACCAGGAATCCAGCTCAGGAGATTCAGCTTTGCACTGATCTGTCAGTATCACTTTTACAGGACTAGTAAAGCTCTACCTAAGAGCTGTTCCAGCTACCTCAGAAGATCACTGATACAGAACCCCACAACTCAGGATATAACTGATCCCCAAGCTCAAACCTCTCCTGCTACAATTTGCTCTATAACACAACTCTCAATGTTGCTGTTAGGATGCCTAAATAACCTTCAAGCAATATGAGCTGTGTATGGTGCCCATACCATTTGTTTGGTACAAATATGATTTTAACAAACCAAGACAAAATATGATTATTATTAAAGGAAATCAGCATTAAGTACATTACATTTGGTATCTCATTTCAATTATACTTAGTACCTTAGCAACATACCCCTTTAAAAGGCCTCAAGTAATGTAACATTTGAAATTATAATTTATGTAAGTATAACACCCAGTAAGAAGCAAAAATGATTCATTAGCTCTGCAGCAGACAAAAAAAATCAAATTAGCTACACAGCTCTGAGTAAATAACAGCTGCAGTCTTTTCAGAAATGGTCAGCTGGTGTTAAAATTAAGAGATGAATGCTGCTCCTGCAGACCATAATGGGCATTACTCTTCAAAGGCTCCAAACACCAGCCATTGGATGAACAGTGAAACAGTCTTAAACAAGGACACCTAATGGTCACAAAGCCTGTTCACTTCAGAAACTTGGCTAACATTAGGACTGTATGGACAAGAAAGAAATGAAGTTCAGCAACCAGATTATCTTGTCAGTATTGGATGCTCAGTGCATTCATTCTTCAGCCTGTGTAAAATACATATCCGTGTTCCAAACATGTATCTGATTATAAAATCCAGTTAGCACTGAATGGGCTACAAAAGTTTGCATAGAGCTGAAGATTTTACAGCTATAGCAGAAGTCTGGAGATTTTACTTTTCTTAAAAATCCTGTATATTCTTAGTCATGCAACAAAGAAGGCCTCAGAACTTTAAAATCTGAGATAAGCCTCAGAAAATCATGTTTTATCTGCACACTGCTCTCTTGCAATTACTATGTATTACATAACTAAATAGCCCCAGTATCTGCAAACTGAATTTCTCACAGATAATGCACAAATTAAGTAACACTAATATAGTACAAAAAAATAATAATGTCAAACAAAGGCCAAAGTGCAAGAATGAAAAGTTAATAGAGTCCCAAAATGCAGTGCCTTTCCCACAAAGCAGAGAAACAAGGCAGGAGAGGAAACAAACAAACAAACAACCAAACAAATAAAAAATGGCACAAGGTTATTAAACACAAAGGAACCATTCCCTGTCTCAGTCCCAGAGCGGCAGTGCTATGCAAGACCCAAAAGAGAAACTTTTGCTTGCCTCTTGCCACTCTTCCCAAGGCTGTTCTTCTAACCTCTAGATTTTGTACCTCAGCAACACCAGTGGGACAAACCACCTCCCAGTGAGCCAGCAGGATGACTTCCCTGGTAGCTTTCCCAGTACTTTAATAGGAACCCAGACATAAATGGAGTTGCACTGGCAGAATCGAGGACAAACAGCACAGCATTGTATTTTCAGAAGTGCTGGGTAGCCATTACTACTGAGTGCTACAGCCTATAGCTTCTTCCAGGAAACAAAAAATGTACAACCTCCAAAAACCTTCACCTTGTGTTTTCAACTCTGATTCAACTGATGACTGCAAACAACAAAAGACAATCCTTCCCTTGCTTTGCAAACATCAAACTCATCTCTTCTTAGACTGAGACATCTATAAGCAGAGCTGACAAGTTGCATCAGAGCAAAATCAAGTATAAAGTCTGTGTGAAAACACATTTATTTGCATAACAGACTGACAGGAGCAAACAAAACCAAGGATTTCTGGAGGAAAGAGGTTTGCTTTCCTGAGTATCTCCCTACACAAGGGCTTGAAAGTGAATTATGTTTAAGGAACAAAAAATGTTCAAACATGTAACAGTTGCAAAGCCTCAAAATAGTGTTATTTCAAACAGACTTGAATACCTGAGACAAAAGAAGGGATCATTAGGTAGACCTGCCAACAGTCCATGAATACTGCTCTTTTAACCTTCAAAGTAGTTAATAGCTATGATAACTTGGTAGAGAAAAGTGTCATGCAGAATCCTGTACCTTAAAAAATTTAAATGCCAAAAAATTCAGCTAAAAATGTTCTAAAATAACACATTCTGAGCAGTGTTCTGAGCTGTGTACTGTGTATAATTGCTCAATGCTGCTGCCAGTAAACAAGACTGACTCTCTCCATTAGGGTATTAAAGATTAAGAGGGCAGAAGTAATTTTTGATAAATATTGATATTTAGATCGATATATTATTTCAGACAGTGGCACTTATTTTAAATGAAAACTTTCTCAGCAGTTCTCAATAAGAAAACATTATGTGTACACTACATGTTTCTCTCCAACACCTTCCCCTTCCCTCTCACAGCTTGCTCATCTTACTTGACACACAGTGCTGAACATTACAATACAAATTCCATTTTACAATGGTATTAAAATAATTTGATATAATTTCTGTCAAGCATTTGCATTTGTGTAAGACCTTTAATATTCATCTGTTTTTCAGCTATATACCAATTTTATGTTTCCATTTCTAGAATTCAGGCATTAAAATATGTATATATTACAATATCCATGTTGTATACCAAAATGAACTGACTTCACAGTTAAAATGCTTGATCAACTAGTTTTATACACATGCAAAAAGGTAGAAAACAAAATACCATAAGCACCTGGAACATTACAGTTTGATCTGATAATAACAATTTTCCACAAAATATTAGTCTGAGTTTAGTAACAGCCTGAGCTTAAAGCTTTCTGAAGCTTTTCCAGTGGCCTTTATATCAGACATCAAAAACATAACAATAAAATTTTTTAAATGTAGCATGCACAACATATCCAGTAATAAATCACAGATAGAATTGTTGGACTTTTCCATGCAGTGAGCAGAGAAAAAAATCTTAATTCTTGCTGGCAACTAAAAATTTAAAACATTTTTGAATGGTACCAGAAATTTGTGGAACTGTGTCTTAAAATTTTAACCAAGATCAAGTACTGAAGCCATGTAAATGGCTTTTCTAAAATATAAATACATATATATATTTATCTGTGCATGTATATGTATCTATATATACACCTACACACATACATATATGCATGAATAGAGTAGGCCTGTATTTACACAGAATTAGATGAATAATTTAATTCAATGAATTAAAATAAATACAACCTACAGATTCTGCAGGGGCTTAGTCATGTGATTTCATTAAGAGCTGTGTGTTGCATAATTAGGCACTACTTTCCTGCACAAGCCCTAGCACTACCTACAGATTTACACCAGTAAGAATGTTTCCAACATGAACATGTCCTTCACCTAGCTGATTTTCAGAATTTACCTTCCAAGACACTTAATTTGGAAAAACATTAAAAAAAAAAAAAAAAAAATTAAAAAGGAGTTAAAAAAAAAAATCAAAACATTAACACCACTAAATATTGCTTAATATTGGAAACATGCTCGATTCCATGTAATCTCACATACTCTATCCCTTAGGGTAGCATAAACAGAAAATGTTTCCTTCTGGAAATTAAAATCCTGCAGCCTTAGTTGATGCTGGTAAATCAGTTGAAGCCATGCTTTCAACAGAACAGATTCCATTTCCCTGAAGAAAGTAAGTTGCTTTCTCATTACTAAGAAATACACAAAATTCCTTACTAATAACGTACATTTTACTATGTATCCTATATACATATATATATATGTATACTAATTATATATATATATATATATACTAATTATTTGCATTGCTGCATCCCATACCACCAATGGGCTTACACTCAATGCTAAGCCTAGAAGGAAAATAAGCTGCTTGCTTAAAAAACACCTGCTCTTGATGAATGTTTTAAAGCAAACTATCTCCACAAAATTATTGAATATTTTTAACCACCTTCTTATTTTTAGACTAATCACACCAAAAAACCCACCCAACATCTTTAAACAGAATGCTAAGGGACACATAGTATCTACAGCAGCTTGGAATAAATTTTTATTTTAAATCTTACACTTTTAGAAATTCCACAGTGCAAATTTGTTGTGAGGAAAACAGTTCACACTGCCATAGTTCCATATTTTCTATAGCTTCACTTTTCCCATATGTAAGCACTATGTAGACATATTTTTAAACCAGCATTATTTTTACACTGAGGTGCTTCTACTACTTCCACTTGAGCAGGTGAGTTAAGGTTCTACAGGAGGTGCATGAACAATCAAAGCCAAAGGCAATTTTTCAGACTGTGCTTGAAAAAGAAATTTTCTTTAATCTTTCACTACTGCACAGATGCAACACTCACTTCATTTGAGTTTAGGCTAAAATTTAGCTTAAAAACCAGGATGAAAAATTTGTTTTAAAGCTACAGTGGGTGTTGCAGGTCTTCAGCCCACTTATGAATATCACAGTATGAACTGAAAAACAAAAAGGTACATTAAACAACTTTATTAATATATGAAGTCTCTTGATCCAAAATATTCTGCTGTACTAAATACTCTCAAAATACTTTATCCTAAAGAGTGCTAAATAAAGTTTCTCGTGATTTTAGGTACCTCCTGTTTATGCTCTTTTCCTCTTAATTCCTCCCAATTTGTAGAATGCATGTGAATAAACTTACTTTCAGATTGTTTGGATATTTTTCAGAACACTCACTCATGTAGTATATTGGAAGAGATTAGTAAATCTGGTTTAGGAATTTAGCTCAAATCTCATCCCATGTATAGTCAAGAACTGTTTGCTGTTTGCTCTGCCTGCTCTCCACACCCACATCTATGGTTTGTGAACATCTTCTGAAGAATTGTTACAGACAGACACTCTGTCCTGCCAAGGAATTACTTCTTTTCCTTCCACCAGCGCTTTACTTCTGCTCCTTTCATCCACTTCCACCCAACTTGCAACTGCTATGAGAAGAAAGGCATTTCCTCTTTGAATACAAATGAAGTGTTTAGACCTAACCCGATTTTAGTAATATCTGTGTTTCTGATATACATGCGAGGAAAAGAATTGCACAATTTCGTATTTTCTTATGCTGCGATGGGTTTCTAGTGCTGTAAAATTTTGGGGTGGGTCACAGCAACTAAAAGGTGTGAGAAATACAGTGTAGATATTAATTCTTGCTGTTCTAAGTGACAAAACACTTAATGAGGCCATTTCAAAAGGATGGTATACACTGGAAGAAAGTGTTCTTATTCAACATTTTTTCTCACTAACTAGTAAATCCTTAAATAACCTTGAAGAAGAGGGGAAAGGAGGAGATTGGGCAAAGAGGTACTGTTCTGGAGTTTGGGTGTTTCCACCCTCCCACACTTGTACAGTTTTATTGCTTCTATGTGCATTAGAAGAAAGAGAACAACAAATTGCTTCAGTTTAAATACTGAGACAGATCTCCAGCTGACATAAACCAGCAGCTCAGTTTCATCCATTTCCAAGTCTCACAAGGTTCATGCTCAGTGATATCCTTTAAAGGTCACTATGGTCAAGGTAGTTTTTGTTTGGGTTTATTTTTGCTGGGTTACATTTAACTCCTCCTGTGACTACACAATATATTTTATAATTAAATCAGGATAGTCTTAAAACTTTGCTGAAATACTTAACACAAAGAGCAGATAATTCTCCAAAGCTTTAAGCTATGCTGGATGACAGGAATTAATTCATAGAACTGCATAGAATCAAACATAAATTTTTGCTCTTTCTCCCTTCCAACCTTTATTTACCACAGAAGACTGGATAAAAAACATAGACAAAGTATAATGTCAAAAAATATCCCTACTTGTTGCTGTGAAATTTTTCCCAAAACCCCAAACCTGGACTATTCTTCTAGATAAATTTCATGGACACTCTGATGACCCAAGCAGGTTAGCAACAGCCACCCACATTCCCACCTCTGGCCCAGACTTCTGAACCAGATAATTGGTCATCATAAATCCTTTTGCAAACAGCAGGCTTCTTCCCCAAATTTATTACTAATGACAACAGAAATTATTACATCACAGAATGCTCTTGATGCTTCAAGCAGGGAAGAAAATGAAGTGAATTCAGTCCAGATTCTGCAAAGTCATTCTCAATCACCTTTCAACTACTTACTTTATTTCAATTCTACTGCTACTCATTGCAAGAGACACTGCATGTAAGTGAGAGAGAAAGAATCACAGGAACGGAATTTAAATAAAAAGGAAACTGAAACTCCTATTAAATCAACTTCCCACAAACTTCCTTGCCTAGTATTGCTATCCCAATTTGTCCCTGCTGGTGCTGCCTCCTTCCCCTCTTTGTTCAAGTCTCCACACAACTTCCCAGGAGATGCAGGTCCTGAGGGGGCTTTGGAGGTATAATCTAACAACCAACACTGAGAACACTGCTGCAGCCATCCACATCTCCTGCAGCAGCGAGAGACCAACACCTGCACCACGTCCAGGACAGTGACACAAAGCACAGGTTCCCAGGCAGGCCCCAAGGCTGTACACATCCAGTGAGCACACAAACACAAGCTGTACTGCATGGGTAGTTGCTGCCCAGAACACAGGAGTTAAGGACTTCAAAGATATCAATACTTTGGGGGTGTTCACCTCAGCATTTCCTCATCCTGGCTGGTTTTCCAGCCATCCTCCCCTTCTGCCAGCCAGGCATGCCTCAGTCTGGAAATACCAACAGCTTGCCTCCTGTTTGCCATAGTAATCCCCTTTCATAGAGCCTGTCAGGTCAGGGTAACACCACGCACAGGCTCCAGTAGGAGAGGAGAGATGTCCTTGAAACATTTTATCCTTCCCTTGACCTTTTATCTCAGGGATACATTTATTTCCCATATTTATAAATTAAACCAAGACCTAACAGAAACTGCATATGCAAGCAAGAAAGCAAAAGCATTCTGGTGAAATCTGTCTTTCCTAGTTTTATTTAAAACGCTAATAAAGTCCTTTGAAGTACTTTCAGATTAAAAGGGAGATGGAAGCAGAAATAATCTGCATTATATCTGAAGACCCTATCTGAAGACCCACCATCACATTACTTCCCTTTTTTTTTTCAAGAGACTGACACCCAACTATGTTACTATTGTGCCTAAATGTCACAGAAGAGCAGGCCCAACTAAAAATTCATGAAGAACTTACATATTGCTACATCTTGGAAGTAAGGGTTTGAAAACAAAGTATAAACTACTCTTGACCAAAAATGAAAGTGCAAACTTGTTTAAATCAATTTAAATGTGCTGTGTTCTCAGGATGATTACACTTTCCTGACACAGCCTTACTTCATACAAGCATGAGGGTTTATGCAGCTGAACCAGCTCACTGCTCCAGCTCATGGAACACCAAGCAACAAGTCCTACATGCCCTCATGCATCTCTTACCTTTTAAAGCCTCCAAATGTAGCATACACATCCTGTAGTTCTTTTTCCTCCGTGTGTGTTAGCATTTGACACCTCACTTTCATTTTGTTTGAAGTGACCTACGTTGCCAAATTTTCACCCATTAATTCTCATCGCAGTATTATTTATTTTTGATTTTTTTTTTCAAAAGATGCCTTAGCTCAAAAAAAGTGTTATCCACTTTTTTTCATATGTTGCAAAGAGCATCACCTTTTTAAAGCCAAAGTCCAATGCAGGCCTAAATCAAAGACAGTATTCTGCAAATACAAAGTTATTACCAAAAGCAAGCAGGGAACGAAACTGGTTTCAGCCACAGGATTTCCTGCGGTTGTATTGTTACTCTTCAGTCACATAATCAATTTAATGTGACTTCCTATGACAAAGAAGGAGGAAACCAAGAGGAACTTACTCATCTATCAACCAATACTAAAAATTTAGAAAGTCTTGGTGATATCATAAGCCACAAATAATCCACGAGTTTCTACAGAGAACGCTTAGGTTTAGTGAAAGCGGAAAACCGCAGAGATTAGAAGAACAATTGCAGATGAGCAAGGACTATGTGTTAACACAGCAGCTGTGCTTTATTGCTGCCAGAAGTGACTCTTGCAGGCCATGAGGTGTAACATCAGGTGCCTTTCAGGTTATGTGATTTGATTAATACACGTAGAATAAACAGAAATTACGTAATCTGTATGCTTGCAACCTGAAGATCTGATTTGATCTATACAATTCGTAAATTAAAATTAGCCAGTATCAAATTAGCAGCATACATAAATCACCCATTAAAAATATGCCCTCTATGGGTTCACTCAATAACTATGAAAACAGATTTCAAACTAAAGACAAATCAAGACCAATACACTGCAGATATCTTTGCACTGTTCTCAATTACCACATAAGGTACAATGCAAAAATATGAGAGGCAGGAGGGAGGAGAGAACTGAATATGGAAATATTTTCCAGTATTCCCATGTATTAGTATGCAACCAAAACAGGGCTGCAAATAGGTATCTGAAAAGACTAAGTTGGAGACATTTTGAGTAGCTAGAAGTATCTAAAACATAGCATAAAAGTAGTATTTACATACTGGGATACAAAAACTGTTGTGTTACCAAAACCTATTTTTAACAAAAATCAATAAACAAGCCTCTAGTGGAAATGTCCTTGGGTTGATGCCTTCCACCTCCCCATAAAACACACACTACTAGTCACTCAAATAAACATCAGTACCGGAATTTTTGGAACAATATTCCTACTATTGAACGAATGCTATTTACTGCCTTTCAGAAAGAAGACCCCTGAAATAAACAGCAAATAAGCAATTTTGCTTACAGTAAATGAAGAGTTAAAAATAGTTCTGCCTCTGCAACTCACCCAGTAAATCAGCCTAAACAGTCCCATTCAATTTCACAGCTCATTACCTGGAATAGACAGTTAAAGCCCATACCAGATGCATTCCCTACAAGACAACACTTCCAAGTGTACTTAAAAATCCCCACTTAATTTCAACATAACATATGTGGTGTCTATGTACTTTCTTTTTTTTTTTTTTTTCTTAGTATGGAAACCACCTTTTGATTTGTTTACAATTTGTTGTATTATTTGTTACCCAGAGAAAACACATTAGTACAGACAGGTGGGGTTTCCAAATGACAGGTACTGACTGCACATAAAGGGTTAAGCAAAGATAACATGTGAACATCATTTCTGGTCAGAAATTTATTTCTGTTAACTGTGTAAAGACAATGCTTGCACCTAATCTGTAGCACTGCCTTCAACAACATTCTTTTGAAAGAACATGTAATGTCACAATGTATTTGTGTAAAATATACAATGTATTTTATCTAAACCCAGACTAGATGGCATTGATCTGGTATGATGTTACATTGCTCTGATTTATTAAATTCCTTAACAGGCTCCAAAAGAAGCCCTTATCCAGCTTCCCGTTGGCAATAACCTTAATTAGGTTAGGATACAATAAGGAACTTCAGAAAACAAAAGGCAGAAAAAAAACACTGAAAATCCCTCACTGGCAAGGAAATGTGCTGGATGACCTAATCCTAATAGACTTTTGCCATTTCTAATTTCTACAATTCAAGGAAAATGAAAAGGATGAGTGAAATCCCCATAACAACCAGAATTAAATATGTTTTACCTACTGGTAAAGATTCTTTTGTATCATTTAAGTAAGGAATGCATGGAGGACTTCACATCCTCTACGGGAGTATTCTGTAACTATCTTGGAAAACTCAAGTAAGTCCATGAGAGCAGCCCATACAGATATCCAAACTACCATGTTCTCTTATCAATTCAGGTCTCACAGCAGGATGTCATCTAGCTACCACGAAAAGCAGTTTGGTACATTAAATTCTACTAAATGGAATATAGATTTCAGTTTGGATAAGACTGCAAATATGTAGAGAAAGACACGTCATTGCCCTGAAACAACTTCCCTTGCTGCTCCCCTTGAAATTATCCCTGAATTCTCTACTACAGCTGTTTTCCTATTTCAATCAAACCTCAAATTTACCGCTGTTTATCTTGTCCTTTTGGATCATTAAAAAGAGAAAGCACCTAAATGTCTTCATTTTTAATATTCTTTCTGGGTAATAGCTATAAACTTAGCCATGATCCCAGCTGAAGAGCTTATCTTAGCCCAAATTCAAAGAGCAGTAGGAGCCTTGACCCAGATTCAGGAAAGCGTGTGGTTAAGTACATCCTTACACTCAGGGAAGCACTTCATGATGTGAATAAAGGCAGCCACTGATTGATGCTCATTTACACCTTTCTTGAACCAATTTCTTTTAATTTATAACTTGGGACCTTTTCCTCTCCTTCCCTCTGACCACAAATCCAACCAACACAGAAGAAAACAATCTCTTCATTTTCTATGTTAACAGGATACAGGAATATCTGAAGATGGCTCTGTGCCAGAAACTACACTTGACAGCTGTTTCAGACCACGGCATAGCTCTCACATTTTCGACGTCTAGTGTTGACAGGGATTACTTAAAAACAACTGTACCAGAAGAAATTGTTCTGCAGGCTATTCCTCAGCAGGGTTTTAGTGAACACAGTAGTTGTCAGAGCAAGTGCTAATTTGTATTTCAAAACAATGATACCAGTAAATACAGAAAACCCTTCTTTTAAAATTAACAATTCCAGAATACTTCTTTATCTCTAAGACCAGTGGTGGAAAGGTAAGTTTGGCTTTCTGAGCACAAAAATTTTGTATCCATCATAAAGTGAGGATCACTAATTAGTGTACAAGCCTAGAACCTTTTCACGTCCATTTTCAGCATTTCCTCATTTAAAATTGATAAAGTTTAAAAGTCAATTATACTGAGCAGAAGAAGGGAAGAAGGATTTTGTGGTTGTTGTTTTATAGTCTATGCACTTTGCTCCCAATGAGAAAAGAATAACTTCTACCACAACCAGTGCAAGCTAATTTTGACTAATTTGTGGGCAAACCAGTAACAGAGTTCACATGCCAAAAATCGTCCCTGAAGGGATTTAAATACAGCTGACACACTTCACAGAAAAACAGGAAATGGTCTGGGAGTTACTTAACACCTATCAGAACTATTCTTTGGTCTCAAATTGGTCACATGAAAAACTCCCTCATAGGCCTGAAAAATAGAAAGCTAATGAAAAATCCACACATACCATCCTAAATTTTAAGTTACTTCTGTACCATAAATACCAGGTTAGAAAAACTATTTATGGGTAACAGTCAGGAAAAAAGTCTGACAAACATGCAAATGGTCCTAGAGTATGGCTGGCTTACTATTTCCTCTGCTGTTGCTGTTTATCAGCAGGACACCCATAAAGGGCTGCAGAGGATGAAAACAGCTCTGCACTTGATGACTGCTCCGATTCACAATCATCAGGCGCTGCTTGGTCCAGACAGAAGACAGCCTCTGAACACTATCAGTGGTATTGCCTGACACAAATCCAGTGCACAGCAAAGCAGCCCTCCAGACACCGGCTCTGCCAGCAGCAGGGACCAGACAGGTGCACTTGAGAGTGTAACTGGATATAACAAACTGATCCAAGCATCAGAAGCTGGGGAAGCCTCGCCTCCAGGACAGCCCTGCCTGCAGGAGTGGAGGTGACAGAGGCAGACTGAACGTGCAGGTGGAGAAGGGACAGTGTTTGGTGACCCCCAGCACTGGGTAAATCCCCCTTGCAGGAAGGCTGTTTGCCTCCTCCCAGGAAAGGATGGCAAAGAGAACAGAAGGGCACCAGGGCCTGGACTCAATACCAAACCTTTGTACTGGACAGGTTTCAGCTCGGTGTGGCAAAGTGAAGCCCATTCATAGCCCTAAAAATTAACTTTCATACTCTCACTCTGTCAGGCTGAAAGGAATGATGATAAACTTTAATCTTAATATGTAATGACCTAAGACCTAAAGGTTCAAAGTTGATTCCACTACAGATAAACAATTTTCAACTAGAATTGCAAAGCACATTAGGGGAGAGGGGGAAAAAATCTTTCAGTTGCTTGAATTAGTAAGATAAATTTTTGTTACAATTCTACATCCAATTACAATTCTAGTTTTGCTGCACTGTAGGCCAAGAAACAGGTCTGTGGGGAATGCAGATAATTTAACACCAGGTAATTTCAGTGCTAGTCATCTTGACCTACACTCTTCTGCTTGCCTAATTATAAATTTACGAAGGGATCGTTAATCCTGTGTAACAAAACCAACTGTAACCCAGATTCTTGACCACTTCTTAGCACTTTCACTTCTTAAGGAGCACTGGGTGCCTGTGTGGAGGGGTTGGGAGTGGGGGCACTGCCTGGCCCCTCAACCACAATGGTGGTGGCACCTGAGGGGAAGTGGGCAACAGAAGGGCAAAACATAAATTCAGAAAGAACTGAGGGGAAAAAAAAAGAGATAAACAACCCTTCCAGCACCTGGGCCAAGGAAGGAAGAAGGGAGGAGGTGCTGGGATTGCCCTGCAGCCATGGGGAGATGACCACCATGTGCCCTTTATAATATATACAATAAATAGAAGAGAACTGAAATAAAGGCTTTCCCATACTGCAGTGTAAAAACATGCCTCCATCACAGTATGTGAACAGGATTTTTGAAAGAAAGCCCAGCCATTTGGTGTTTTTATTGACTTTACATTAGCATTAGCTTTGATTTAAAAAATAAGGTCAGTGGGCAGGCACTTCAGTTTCCTTTACATTAGGCTCATCACACATCATACCACCACCAAAAAAACCCACTCTTTTCTCTCATTGGAAATAGCCATTCACTCAATATTTTCTATTGATGCTGTGGGCCAGGCTTCCAAAACCAAAGATGTCCATTAAAATGAACCCAAGTGAGTGAAACCTAAAATATTTAATTACTTCCTATCTGGATCCCCACCATCAAATTCCACTTGGCTGCAATCTGTTTATGGAAAGCTGTGCCTCCAGCATCCCATTTGCAATGCAAGAATAACTCCAGAAACCAAATTAAGCATGGCCATGCCTCCCTGAAAAGGAAACTGATCGGGAACATGGAGCATTTGGAGTTAAATTTCACCACTATAGAGTAGCTTTTCTGAACTAAAAATAATATATTTTTAGCATTCCAACATCTTCCTCCAGTTTTTTATCCACCATTCAATTTCCAATACCAAAATATACTCATAAATGACCCAGATTTTAATTCTTTACAGAATTGTTGATTGCAATCCTTCAGAAATAATGAAACAAGAAAACATATAAGAAAACCCAGCTGACAGTCTGTCTTAAATGTAGATCTGTATTTTAAAAGTGTGAAAATCCCATTTTACCTGAATGAACTGCAGATCAGCAGCCATTACTATATAAGGTCTTATTTAATAACCTCTATTTTTCACATTTAAGAACTTTATTTTTATATTGGACAATGCTTTGTTCTCACATTAACTATGCATTTATCTGTACATGCCCAAAGGATTTCTAAAAAAAAAAAAAAAAATTAAAAATAAATTTCTTCAACTGTTTCAATAAAAAGTGGTTACATGTAACAGAAAAACTGTCTTTTGTTAGAACAGCCAGAAAACAGCAATTTATCTTAGAAACAATTTTAAGTCCATCTAGTTAACAAACTTTCCATGATACTGCAGTCATATCTGAGCATGCAGTGACTTGTAAATATTATTAATTAGGCAATGACTCAGTACTTGTTAGACCCAGAAATTCTATATAAGTCTAGTGAAGTAGCTGCCTTTTGAATGTAGACAAGAGCTAGAATATATTCCATCCAAAAAACCACACATCCCTCTTCTCTACCACATGGCAATTGACATTTCCATTGTCTTTCAAAAACTTTGTATCTTTAGAATTTGAAACAATCAAATTTCATAGATGGTCCTTAAAACAATATTTTGTATATAGAATATCAACATGGACATGATTACTGCATCACATTGTTACAACTGCATGAGATCAACAGTGAAGATAGCACAGAAGAAGGCTGCAATTTGTCCTTATTTCAGAAGTCAAAAATGAGAGATAGCTTGTTGATAACAACAAAGTATGATTAGAAAGATTTTGCTTTTGTTCTTAAGAACAGAAATGTTCAACTTGAAGGATTATTTTCAGTACAAACTTTACTGTTTCTCCACAAATAAAAATCAGCTAGGAAGTTAACAATAGTTACAAACATTGACTTCATTTGCATACATCAGAACACGACACAGACTATCTTCTAAAAGATGTGCCAAGAGATTTGAACCATGTTAGATTCCTTCTGGATTCTGTCCCTCTCCCACTTCTCATACATTTACCAGAAACGGGCTCATAGCCAGAAAAAACCCAAACCCCATAACCAAAATATAGATAGGCTAAATACCCTCACTCAGGGTGGTAAGCATGGGTGTATTTGTAGGTTAGATCCTTCTCACAGAACTAAGGAGGCAGCAACAATGCACAACATTTCTTATAAACCTCTGACTAAAAGGTGACTTTTGTGCAAATTGAAATAAACTAAACAGCTCTGATGCACCATACAGGCCCAGACCTTCCATAGGCATCTTGTTTAATTCCCCCATGGACCTGGGGTACACACAGCAAGCCCTGGTCTCTGACTGTTTTCCCTGAACATCACTCACTGGTAACTCCATAGATTCACTGGTTCTAAAGATCCTTTGTGCCTCCAAGTCTATCGACAGAGAAAGGTAAGATATAAATCCAGGTTAAATTCTTAAGTTTATGGCTTATAATATTATACATTATATTTTACATAAATTCCCCAAAGCCCATCAAATACTACAGTTCTGAGACTAAGGAAGTCTCAAAACTCCTAAGAAGCACCTATCAACTGCCACCCACATTCTGCAGCTGAAGAATGGAGATAGTAACTATCAGGAATACAATTTGAATCAAACATGGGAACTGATACTGCCACAAAACACTGCAGAAATAAAGTGTAAGGCTGTGCCAATTCCTTTCCATATTAGATAACCTTGATATGAAAAAAAAATAAACAACTAGCCCCTCAAAATTCAAAGACCATCATTAAGAGATTCCTGTAGACAATTTCCCTATGACCCAGCAAATCTACTATCTGACTGAATGGAAGTACTGCTTTTCCAGGTTCCAGATTACTTTTAAGAAAGTAGTCAGAAAATATGATCAGAAAAATCATATTCATTTGCCCATAAAACCTGTCTTGAACTTCCCTACCTACATCTGCTACATGATTTGCATCATTCTGCACAAATTAGCCAAGTCCAGTCACCTTTTTGCCACCTCTATAATTACACCATAACCACCTGTATTTCCCCAGGGACAACACTTCTTCTGCACTGAATACAAACAGACTGCCAGGAACTTCATGGATAGAGCATCCAACACCAGCATTAAGGCTCTACCTTTTTTTAATGTGCTTAAAAGAAAGTTTTTACTCAAAGAGATCTCAAATCTCATGCAAGGTGTGGGATGTACAAGCTTCCAAGCTTAGGGTCTGAAAAGGACAACACTAATGACTCATCGGGGGCAAAGAAAACTTCAAAAAAGACACAGTGTTGACAGTGCTGATGAAGAGTGACACGGGAACACTGTTGAAAGCAGTTTGTTTGTTTCCTTTTTGTTTGTTTCCTTTCTCCAAAGAGCATGGAGGTAAGGATAAAGGAATTGGACATTATTGTAGGCATTCTTTCTGTTACCTCTGTGAAGGCTTTCTTTCTCTGTTCTACACTGTGTGAATTTGAGCAAGTGTACCAGGGGAGAAGTGCATCCACCAAGACAGAAAAAAAGGGCTCAAAATGCACATATCTCTGTCTAAAGGAAAGATTTTCCTATACCACGTAAGAAACACAATTACAGTGGTGCACCTTTAAATATATGATTAACTGAAAAGCAACTTACTTTGTTTTTGTTCTGTAGCAGTTAGATTTTAAAAGGGGAAAGAATAAAAAACAAAACTTTGGATTTTGGAAAGACAGTTGGTGTTATGCTGCTTCTTAATTTAACGTTTGGAAAAGTATGTTCCTACTACAAAGCCGACCACAGGAGAAAAGAAAACATAGTGCTCTTTTCCCAAAAATGGTGAAGCAGAAGCAATACAGAATGTCCTTTATCTCAGAGCCTGGATGCTGTGGTCTAGCCACAAGTGACTGGAGCTGGAACTGAACCACTGCCTTCCTTCCCTAATGGCTGAGGTACATGAAACATGACACAGCTGTAGCTTCCCTGCAATAACCCCTCCCTCAAATGAACAAGGAAAAAATACTCTGAACTACGACTTTAGAGTCACCTTTGGGTGTTCAAGCTACAATAATATCAACCCCAAACCTTACATGAGACAAACTGACAGGTGCACCATGCAAAAGCTGAACTGTGCTCCCCTGAAGGCTGAGCAAGCACATGCCAGAAAGCCTCTAATTCAGGCAGACAGGAACCCTCTCTGGATGCCTTTAAATACATTTACACACTCTCACTGAATCTATGGGAATCCTGAACACGTGCCCTAAAGCGCTCTTACTTCTTTAACACACAGACGATCTTATTTTAAGCACAGCACGCCCCCTCCTTAGCTTTCTACAAACCATAGTGACGCTGAGACGAAGCCAAATGCAACTTGTCACCACTTCTTTTATATAGATTTTTTCCCTTTCCACATCTACCAGTAGCTCCATGACACCTCATTTTAATTCAGAAAAATTCTACTCATCTCTTCCAAAACAGAAGTTGTCTTCCAAAACAGTATCAGCTATGTTCAGATCAACTACAGCTGCAACAATAAATGAAGTAAATACACATGCCTTGTAATGCACAATTAACAGAATATTCTGTTAAAAACAGAACTGAAAGACAACACATTGGAATGAAACTGGCACTGGACAAATACGTGTCAAAGAAAAAAAAAAACCAAAACAAAACAACAAGAATGTGCTAAGACATCAATGCTGAAGGAGATTAAAGTTTGGGCTGGTGACAAACTGGAGGGAACAGTCAGTCAAATGATGACAGGCTACAACTCTTCCAATATTCAGATAAGATATATTCAGGTGGTTCCTGAGAACAATCCATTTTATTTATTGTGCAACAAGACTTGTGACTTCTCACAAAAACTGTTAAATGTATTCTATGGCAAGGTCCTAAATACACTGCCTTTCAAGACAACCCTTGAATAGCAGTGATCTTAAGGCCTTTATGAGAACAGGAACTGGCACATGATAAATTAAGGGCAAAGTAAGTCATCCAAGATTAGCTGGTAATTTTAGAAATCCATACACGAACTTTATAGAGCACATAGCATTATATAGAGCTTTAGAGTTTAAAACAGAGCTCCAACTTATTTCAGTGACAGCTGAGAGTTCTCAGTATCTGTTCATATCAAACCACAGGAAGTCAACTAACTGATGCACATGGTGATGAATGCACAAAACATACAAAATGTGTGGTTAATATCCAGCATTACATGAAAAAAAAACAACAAAAATCTCTGTAGCAGCCAGCAAGGGGATCAAATTCTCCATAGCATCATTCAGTTCCCTTGCAAAAAAACCCCAAACATTTTCCTTTCCAGCAAACCACAAATTCATGCACTAAGTAACAGCTTACTTTGACAGCTTAGTGCCCAGCAAAATATGACTTAGTTTCCAGAGACCTACTGTCCTATGGGATATGCAGAACAGGTCACAGGAGGGAACAGGCAGGGAAAACATCACCATCATACAGCTACAGCTACTTTGCCTAAAACTATATATGATACTCACATATCCTTTGTTTCAGACTAGGAGGAATTCTCTGAGCTTTCAAGCAAACCCAGAATTAGCTCAAGCATTACGCAGCCTAATTACTTTATAGATACACAAAGAACATAATGTAAATTTCTCCTTAACACCAACACTGCCATTCCTCGCTCCATTCTCACACCATTAAAATCTGGTGTTGCATGTCTGGGAAAGAGATAAATAAAAGTCTCCTGTCCACTCAACAAGGTGCAGGTTACACAATACATCTTGTTCACTTCTTAAGTCAGTTTTGCTGCAACTGCAGATACACTTCACCCAACAATCAGTTCA
>WEIU01003856.1:6239-23072 GCA_013389925.1 Aegithalos caudatus
AAAAAAATCAGCAGAGGTCTTGTAATGGACTGTGTAGCCTTTTCTTGTGTGACCCTTTCATTTTCAGCTCCTGTTGCTACCTGCATGTTCCAGTGAGCTAGGACATAGACTGGGACATCCTAGGGGTGTAAAAAAATTACAAGAAGGAAGGAATTGCTGTAGTTTCTATACATTTTTTTCCTTTTTTTTTTTCCTGAATCTTAACCACACTGTGCAGCTCTGTACAGCTCTCATGCATTTGTATATCTGTGCAGTGGAGATTTATTTGGTTGTCTTCAAGCAAACAGAGAGGGACATATGACAGCTCAGGCTAACAGTGAGATAGAACATGCAGGAAAATTAAATGAGCTGGCCTTGACCCATAATGCATTCAAAGCACAGCTGGAAGGCAAAGAAGATTCACATGCTGTCTTCTACCAGAGTCCAGGATCAGGCAGAGATGGGCCAAAGTGAGTACTTAAGACTTCGAGTCTTGTTTCAACATTACCAGCCCTAATGAACATTTCTCCAGGCCAGCTGCTCACCTGTCTGAAAAAGAATCAGAAGTCAGGAACAGGATTTTCTTAACTCTTTCCTCTATTCACTGAGAGTGAATACAAATGCAATAGGAAGTTCTTGGTTACCTTCATTGAGATGGAACTTCCTTCTCATTGCTTTTTAGCTGGAAATGATAAAAGATGATCAAACAATCACTGAAGGGGTTGCACATGTGCCAGATACAGCTTTGGTGCATAAATCCTGCATTACAGAACTCTGACACTCAGATCAGTCTGCAGAAGAAAGTGTGCAGTACTGAGAACAAAGATGAGGGAAGAATGGAGAACAAAACTGTAAGTGGCCACAGTGCAGAGCAAAAGTCCACTAAGCAGGGGGAGAAGAGCAAAATTTCAACACAGCATGAAGGGAGGATCCCAAAACATTGATGAACTGGTGTAAACTTGAGACTTCATAGCTTTCACTCTGCAGATACTGTCATCAAAACTTCAGGATATGGGGGCCTATATTATCCTTGACTGTCTTGAGTACTGGGTTCTCAAAGGGTGGACGCCATTCATTTTGTTCCATTGTTATATTATTATTCATTTTGTTCCATGTCATAACAGAAGAATAGGACATCATTTTTTCAACTTGTATAATTGCTTAGCCTATATTTCTGCAGAAATGAAGCCAAACAGTTTCACCTGGACAGATGTTATATCTATTAATGTATAACATGTCCTTCATTAGAGAATATTTTAAGACGAAACATATGCTCTTTCAAAATTGTTTTCTGTTGTTATGGGAACTACAACTGCTCACTTGACCATACTGAGAAAAAAAAAGGGCAATTAGTCTGTCTCTGTGCTAATCACAAAATAGGCCTATTTTTTCTCTGTTATCATGCTGTAACACAAAGTCAACTTCAGAATAGCCAGATTCTGCTATTATAGATTACCAGTTTTTCCATAGTCTCTGCTATGTCACATTAATGTACACTAGATGAGGCATAGTATCTCACAAGCAATTAAAAGTATAATTCACAAAGGAAGAACTATCATCTGGGGATGAAATAGCAGGTCACACAGGCAATTGCAGCACCCGTCCATGCTTTTAAAATTCCATCTTCATGAAGAGGTTTTAGAGCACAGCCATCAGCATCTTTTCACTAAAAAATGGGATTTTCAGAGGATTTTCAATAGAGCTCAGTATGGGCCTAATCCTCCTCCTAGTGATCCCAAGGGTAAAACACTCAGTGATTTCAGTGGCAGGAGGGTAAAAAAATTTCCTGTGCTTTTGAAATCCCACTTGCTGATACTGTCTCAGGGGAAAAAGTGCAGACTCAAGGGATAAAAGTCTTTATTCATTAGCAGTGAAACAACACAGGCTCTAAAAATGCAAGGATCCTCAGGATGCTTCCCCAAGGATACAGCCCAACCCAGACCTGGAACATCCATGTGTCAGAGCAGAGCTTCTCTGTCCTGTCCCAGTTGCCTATGGCTGACTATAATCCCTTCTGCTGGGAGATTCCCACAGAGTGAAGATCAGATTTTTCCATTCCAAAACAGATACAGGAACATAAATACTCCATGAATCTGTAGCGAGATTTAAAACACATCTGTAGCTTATTTGCAGTATTAAGGTAACTAACTTTTCAGGGTGAGAGTGCTATTACATAATGAAGAAAAATCTGGAAGAGGTAGAAACATTCATAATGGACTGTGTGGCTATCTGGAAATATAAACTACCCTGCTTTTCACAGAAACATAAATTTCATCCACAGCTTTGCTAATGCAGAGGCACTTGTATCTCAGCTGGTTAGGTAATATAATGTACATGGAAGTGCTGCACTGTTCTCTGTGGGACAGGGCAGAGGCCTGTGGATAAACACAGACTTGTAAAGGAAGTCTGAGGTAGGAGGAGGGAGAAGCTGAGATCGCTGAATAGGTCAGAAGTACCTGAAAAACTCCACAAAGCTCAATAGTGAATATGTGCACAACCTGGCCATAGGAAGTGGAGAAGGGGCCATGGTGTCAGCCACAGAGACGGGAACATGAGACAGTCAATAGTACTCTCACACTCTATAGCAGAAGGCACTGATATTTGGAAAGCTCTTGCAAGAGGAAGAATAGATTGCAGATGAGTTCAGACGTTTGAAACCCGTAGTCAGTCCAGGCCAACACTGGGGCAACCACGGCAATCAGCACTCTTCACAGAAAAGTCTGTGCAGGGTAGCCTTCCCATCAGAAAACTTCTGGTCTACAGCACCAAGGCTAGGCCTAAGCTGCTCTAGGTGCACCTCTGCTGACACAGAGCAGTAAAGACAGAAGTTACCCAATATGTTCTTCACCCACATGGAAGTTTTACTCTGCCGTAAGCTGTAGAACACAGAGGATTTTTAGAAGAACATGGAAAGCCAACAGAAACCAGAAGTTGAACTTTGTAACAAAACCCAAATTGCAGGAGATCCTGTATCTCATATCCACATTTACTGCTCAAAGTACATAGAAGCCCTCACACCTATTTTAATAGAAGTCATGTCAGACACTAAACAGTCCCACGGCACACCACACTCCTGAATATCTCTGCTATTCAAAGTATACCCTTACAAAGACAAAAGTGCTCAAATTGTAGCAATATAGTGAAAGCCAGTATCATTAATGTAGCTACATCTTCTTCCCCTCCTTTGGTTCTATTTTCACCTTGTCTAACAGCAGCATTTTCCCGGCCTTTGCAGATACAAAGTGCAGAAACAGTTAGACTTGGACATTCAAAGCCATCCCAGATTTTTCTGGCCACCACCACCGACATTCTGGCAGCTGATACAACATTACTGCTGCAGTGCTCTTTGTGCTGGCCTCCTCATTTTCTAAAGTAATCCCGGTCACATCCATCCTTTTTCAAAACAAATTTGTCTTTAAATTACTTTTTCACCCTGTGTTTACAATCTAGTGCAAGGATTTCTAAAAGCAGGAGCATGATGCTAACAATAAAAACTGTGAGGTGTTTCAGGTTCAGTTGATTACGAGGTTTAGCAATCTCAAAATAGGTCAGAAAAATTACTTGAACTTATAGTTAGCAGCAGCATGTGTTGAAAGAAAGTCCTTGTGTCCATGGTACACAAATTAAAAGGAAAGCACAAAGGCACAACACGCATGGCATGCAGAACAATTCACTGGGACTGGGTCACCAGTCATCTCATCCTGTGTTTTGTTAGAAAGACATAACCAACAGATCTGTGAAACCAGACAATTTCCTGCCATCCCAAATCAAACAACTCTTGCTTCAAAGACAAAACTTTTGAAGTTTGATATGTAAATCACAACAACTGTGAAAGTCATCCATTCATTTATTGCTGTGAATGCTAACCCACATCTTTCAGAATAGTCAACGGAATTACTAAGGCTGCAAAACCTCCACCAGCTGCCAAAATTCTTTTGCTTCCTGCAATGAGAATCAAAATAACAGTAACACTGAAAGAAAAAAGTACTCACGAAGCTTGACCTAACACATGATTTGGAATTGAAAAAAATAGTAGAAGATATTCAAATGATTATAAATTCAATGCATTGCTTCCTTCAGGAAGGTAATACAAATGAGTCAGGATTTGCACAGCTAGTGTAACTGGGAAAAAATACACCAGGGAAAAGAGCTTTGGAGGCTCATTAGGAAGTGATTTAGAGAATGCTTCAATATGTTGGTGGTACTCATATGCATAGATGATTAAGGTTTACTGTTTAGACATTGCTTTGCAAATTAATGACTTTATTGAAGCACACCAAGTGTAGACATGTATGTATTTTTCATTTGACAATTAAAAATGGAGTAACCAAGTGAGTTTATTCTTACTCAGGAACAGGAAAATTACCTTTATCCTCAACTGCCATCACAATGTTTTTGAGCAGGGTGGTTTGGTTTAGCTTGGTTTTGTTTTTCAGACACTCTAAAAACTGTGTGTCACTTGGAAATGCAACTGCAGAACTATTTTCTTTCCCTAAGTTTACCATGCCTTACTTAATGATCTGGAATAAACATAACAGCTTCCAGCAAACATGTCAAAGCTGAGGCTTTCCTCAACACCCTCTAATTCTGTTTCTCAGGTAATAAAAGACCTGGACACACCAGAAGCCCAGGACCTGTTAATGGCTGAAAATGAGCTGTCAGATCCTGAAACTTGCCACAAGAAAAATAAAGGGGTGCCTGTCAGAACTCAAATGTCACCTTCACAAGCACTTTCCTGAAATAAGCAACAGGAATGGCTACCTATGAAAACCATTAGTGGAGATGACAATTCTGGCTCCAAACTGACAGTTGAGCAATTGTTTCAGTGATCCAGTGATGGGGGATTCAATCTTGAATTCATAATTCACACATGCTCTGAATGTTAACTTTCAGCCACAGTATCTCAATGGAGAGTCCTGGTCTGGATCTTGAAGGCAACCTGTGACTGAAACTGTCTGTAACACAACTCAGGGAATTTCAGAAGAGCAATGTCAGCCATTTTTTTGGAAGTGACAAACGTAATCTCAAAATACCAGACATTTTAAATTCAGAATAATTACTGGGATTTTGTATAATCAAGAGATTGAAGTTAGCTACAGATTGGTTGAAATATGTAAAAGTTCAAAAAATGCTAACTTTCACTGGTAAGTGGGAGCTCCATGAAACAAAAGAGAAAGAAAAAAAAAAAAAAAAAAAAAAAAAAAAAAAAAAAAAAAAAAAAAAAAACCAAAAAGCTGTAACAGATTTGCAATCCNATTTCACTCCAATCGAAATAAATGTATACCAATATATACAAAGGAGTAAATTGAAAAACAAGTCCTCCTACAAAATAAAATGAGTGACTAATAAGCCTGAAACAAGTGAAGAGAGGTATCTTTTCAAGAAGGAAGACAACTAGAAGATGATGCCAAAACTATGGAGAGCAGAAGCTAGGAGAAGGCTTACTGTTGAGAAAGGTGACAAGGGAGTTTGTGTTTACATCTTCTCTGTTTGTCCTGTGCCTTTGAAATGTTCCTGTCATGTTCCTGTCACACATTGCACACCTTTCTCCCCATTCTTCATGGCCGTATTGCATGGAGCAAGGCAGAAGGAAAGGATTGTCCCCCACCTCTTTCCTCTATTTGCAGTGCACTAAGAAGAAGTGAAGTCCACCTTGGCAATATGAAAGCTGAGACAAAACTTTGAAGGCAATTGGTTGTTGTAGTTTAGGAATGATATTATACAATTTAGTAAAGACCATGGTGACATAAGAACTATTTACTGAAAATAACAATGAAACGTTTTCTTTTGTTGAAAAGAAAACAAACAGTAGCAACAACAATATCAATAACAAAAGGTATAGGAAAGATACCAAAAAAAAAAACCCTGATAATATTCAAATCCAGACAGCCCCCTTCACCACATTTTGTGCTCCAGACAGAACAACTTCACCCCAGAAGAGAATCCTTTCACCCCAACAATGATGTGAGGTGGTACAGAATAACCATGATGTCCCAGCCATGCTTCCTCCCAGCTACTGCACAAAATTAGCCCTATCCTGGCCAGAACCAGGACACTGCTGTGGTCTGCAGGTCCCTTGACAGTAGTTTTCTTGACTAGCCCTGTGTCCTGTCATCACCATCATCATTGCCTCCACACCCTTTTGTGCTGCTTGGAAAGTAGTGACACACTCTCTGCTTTAAATCTTTCTGAATGAACCAGAATATTTTTTACTTAGACTTTTTCTCTCCAGTCAGGTTTTGCATTCCCCTTTTCTTATTATTTTCTAAGTTTCATCAGTTTGTGCTTCTTGAGCCCTTCAGCTCAGCCTATTACAAAGAGACAGTCAATGGAGCAAGTAATTTAGCTGGTGGAAATCAGTCTGCCTTCTGGTTTGTACCCTCTGCAGACCAAAATACCTTATCCATTATTCCCATATTGCTAATATGATTTTTTTCTGTAATAAATAAAGAAAGTTCATTCATTTCAGAACTGACAAAGAATTACATGGGGATTAGCTGAATAGTTGAATCACTACATTGATTCAAAAATGCTTTTAAAACCCTTCAGAAAGATTAACTGAAATCTTTTAAGCTATATCAAAATAAACTATTCATGTCCCATAGCTCATTTCATCCTGATGTAAGCCATAGAAAAACACTTAGCAGGTGGAAGTCCCTGAAATCCCAGTATGTAAATAACCTTTGTATGATGGAGTGAAACCATACACTTTACGATGTTTATGAAGATGTATTTGCAGAGCGTAACTCAAGAAATTGTCTATAACAAGGGCCAAAGGAGTAAAAATAAGTGGGTGGGGGGAAAAAGCTTCACCTCTCACTTGTGTTACTTAGAGGAGGAAAAAAAAAAAAAAAAAGAGTCAGCACTATCTTTAGGCAGCAGGACACTTTCCCAGAGCAGAAAGCAGAGACTGACACTCAGCAGGCCACATGGAAATGTACAAACTATGACAGACTACCCTCTTTTCACAGTATTGTGCTGTTCTTATAAATAATGATCATGTTGCAGTAACCCAGATGATTAGCTCAACGTGCATATAGTTGCCTGGCTTATGTCAAACATATGTTTCTACCCACTGCTCCCCTCACCTGGGAAGCACTCCATCTGCAGTAGTCGACATAAACCAAAGTCAGTGTTTTTGTTCAGCCAGTTCTCACCATTGTGTATTCATTGTCTGGGCTTTGCTGCAAGAAAAAACAGCTCAGCTCACTGAGGTGCAGGGAAGAGGATTATGACGGGAGAGCAGGAGCTTTTTGAAACATTCAAGGGAGGAAAAGTGGAAAACAAGAAAACATATTTTGAAAAATGCCTTTTCTGAAGTATCCATTAATTTTTGGCTAAGAGTAACAGATAGTAACACTGGTAGCAAAGCCAGACCTGCAGTGCAGAATACAATAAGGAGAGAAATTAAATATTGATCATGTCTTGTGTTAAAGAGAGAAACAAAGACACAGAGAAAAGAAATCAAATGAAAAGGGAACATTTTCTACATGGCTAAAATCTTCCTGTACCTGCAGTGTGATGCTCAAAATCAGCTTCTCAGTCAAAGCAGGGATCCAGGTCAGATTGTCAGTCTTAATGGTTCAGAGCCAGGGGCAGAAGAGCTCTGCTTGGACTGGATTAGACCAGGCACTCATTTTTTCAACGCCATATACTTTTGCTATCCTATTGTGAGAGTATGGAGACTTGGAGCAAACCATGCCACCAGCTTGCAAGCAACACTCACTTTCTGACCCCAAAAACAGTGTGGTGCTTGGTGAGGTTACTCTCTCACTGTCTGCATACATTGGATGGACCACCTCAGCAGGTGCAGTCCTGCCCTCTTCTGTGCAAGAGAGACTGCCAGAGTGCTTCAATGGAGCACAATTAGTGAGATGAGGAAAAAAATCTAGTGAATTCTGTGTACTTCCCAGAGACAGAAACATTCTTGAAAACTCCCTTTGCTCCCAGAGGTACTCTGATGAGCAGAGGAGGATGCTGAACTTGTAGCAAAGTAACAAAACTTTTCCATTATCAGCTTTTTACCTCAAAGAGTAAAGGGAGGATACACTGTCATGCTGAGAGAGTATTCTGCATGTCACAAGCCCCCTGGTCTCTGGCTTATCTCCACACTGAGATGTGTTTCCCTGGGCAATAGGAAGAAAAAAAGTCCTGGGCTGTTTGCCCATCTGGTGTATACTGACACAGCTTCTCCAGCAGAGCTGCCTGTCCTGCCCACAGCCAGCATCACTGTCATGGGCCTGGGACTGAGTTCAAACAGGGTTTAACCCATTCCTTCTCCAGACCTGCTCAGCTGGACTTCAAGGGATTGGCACTGATTTATAGTAGCTGAGGGCATGGCCTACTGCTTAAGGAAACTTCCTGAAGTGCAAAGAGCCTTGTCAGACAATTTACTGTCTCTGCCAGTCTGTACCTCATATGGGGATGTAAGCATATATATGTATGTATAAACATACAGATAGATAAAATTTTCAAAAATATTTCATCTGTTAAAATAAAATTTCACCCACATTCAAACTTATGAGACCTGAGCAGGAGCTGAACTCAAACTGATTTGGTCTCAAATTCCACATGAAGACCATGGGATCACACCAAAGTGTGTTATCAATCTGACTAATGTTACTGAAGTTTGGACTTAGCATGAATTTCTAGAGGTCCTTGGTGAGTGTCACTACTGATTAAGCGGAAGTGAAAGAGACATTCAGGCAGTAAATCTTGACACTGTGTAACTGTGCAAAACACCATGTAACATTATTATACTGTCTTCTTAGTAAAAGGAAGCAGTTATTTTTCAAGCGTCCTACATCACTGTTTTTTCAGCAATTTCCAATAAATAGACAATGTCCACAAAAACCTTGTTGGAGTGGGTCTCAAATGTAGGAAACTGAAAGGGCTAAATTAAGGTAGATTTGCAACTTTTCTAATTTAAATCTCCTGAGATCCATGCTCCTGAATCTTGCTATATTTAATGCTTTCTCCTTCTTCATACCCATAGGCCAGGGTTTTCCAAACCGTAAGTGCTTTAGGCAGCTTGCAGGGGCAATCCAGGTTGGGAAGAAGGAGACACATAACTTTATCATGCTGTTGTTTCAGGCATAGAGTCACAGAAAGTATAAGCTCTCCAGAGAACGGGATTAGAAAACAAGCTGGTACACAGTAATAGCATAACTATCTGCTACATAACAGGAGAGACAGTCCAGTGAGATACTGCCATGCTCACAGTCTGAGCTACGGTTACCCTAGAGCCTCCTGCTGCTGCTGCTGAATGTTGTGCTGGCACGATAGCTCAGCTCTGCTCTCAGAAATGCACACTGAGAGCCATACCTGCTCAATGAGATGCAGACTTCACAGCAGGGCTCAATGACAGCTTGCAAATGCCAGCCTCTCATGTGGATCCAGACTCCATCTCTCATCTGTGCTGCTGCTTGCATCCTCTCCAGCAGTGGCTGCTTGTTCTTGGTGTCTGTACGGGGTGGAGGGACTTAAGCTATAGGAAGGAGAGATGTGCTTAGCATGCACAAGGTATACAATTGTATTTAAATCAGAGTCAGGAGACTTAGCCTATCAGACAGCCCTCTGTCACCTGTCTCCAGACATGACAAATTGTGTTTCATTTCCCTCCTCCAGTCTCACAGGGTGAGGCTAGGAAAAAAAAGGACAGTGTTTCTACCTTCTTTGGTTAATGGTTGGTGATTTACATCTTCACCCCTTGGTCATGGCAATTCACTTCCCCTCTTGCAAGGTCACCTCTGTATGAGATGGAAACCATTTGCTACCTGTGATTCCTGTAGTCCAGACCTTCCGAGTCTTTTTCCAAAGTTTGGCTCCACACTATAGTTCCCTTTTCAGGAACTCATAGATTTTACAGTCCAAACAGCTTCAGCAGCCTACTGGCATGCACTGTTCATTGTATCCTTTGTGGGGCTTCTGACTTCTCAAGTGGCAACAGGATTTTAGTTGCTGTACTGAAGAGTCCTTCATGACAGTGTTTCTTAGCTGTTTCACTGCTAACCAACCAACTGGGCTGACGTATGGATATGCTATCAACAGACTAACTTGTGGTCCCATTGTCAGTGCTGTGAAAACTCACTTGTCTGGGGCTGTCACTGTGAACAGGCCTTTCCACACAGACAAATTCCCAGGGTTTGCCAGAGCTACCTGTACCACATTGCAGTCTCCATTTCAGGTAAATGACTTAATTCTAAAATTTTCTTTTTAAAAAGAAAGCTTTTTGCAAAGTCTAGTTCGATTTCTGGCTGCAGTAATAGTCAGCTGTTGCACCCTGTCTTTGGAGCCATCCCACAAGTCAAATTTTTCAGGAGTTTTCTAAGATGCTTTTTTATATTCTTTATACTCTTAAAAAAAATAGCTTCTTAAAAAATTTGATGTCAATCCTCATAAAGGCTATTTCAGTTTTACTGTGTTATCTCTGCAGTAATGTTAACCTGCCCCAATATTCCTCAAAGAGGTAGGAATTGGTCTGCAGTAATTTAAAAATCTTTTGTGACTAATGAGTACAATGTCTTCTGAATTTTCTTGGCTACAGAGAAAGACAGATGTCCAATGGTGTTCTTGACTTAATGTTCCTCATACCAGATATCCAAAGTCTAAGGCTTTCAGATATGGACAATTTTGTTTGGATCAACACTAAAGCACCACAATACAGAGGAGTGAATCATAGCTCAAAAACACGACACAGCGAGTGGCAGCTCCAATTACATTAGCTCGTGTGAGGCACAGAGAGAGAGAGGAAGATCTCCAGGTCATCTTGCACAGCTTCTGATTAACAGTCATCTCCTGAGGATGTGTTTTTTCTTCTTTTTTTTTTTTTTTTTTTTTTTTTTTTTTTTTTTTTTGGCTTGGATTAGATGTTTAGGAGTAGATATCCTCAGCCATTGCTCTAGACCAGTGAGTACCAAACCCCATAGGGAAAAGCAGCTTCCTAATTAATATTAAGACACATTTTGCCTGTTCAGAAATGCATGCCAAACACTATGAGAAAGAAGTCTTCAAACTGAATACAGTTTTCTATTGATGTGAGATTTGTATCACAAGCTAAATATTCTGTAGATGCTCAAAAAAATCTCCCAATGGTATTTGGTACTGTATAGAGGTAGTGAGTTATACAGCTGGGATGATAAAAAATTAGGAAAATGTGAAGAAAGAATACTTCGAAATACATAACATCATTTGTCACCAATTTAAAGATGATGTCTTTATGCTTTATGCTTAATGCATTCTTTTCAAGACATATACAGAGCAGTTGTTCTTCTACACATAGACAAAGTCATACAATAAAACCTCATTTCCGAATGATAAATTACTATATGGCAGTGATGTATAGCACATTTCAAAATATTTGAATGGATAATATCATAAAGATGTCATTACTGGTGCTGAGCATGCAAATAGAAGTAAATTGTTATAATTTTATTATCTGTAGTTGTTGCAATGTGGTAATCCTCCCATTTTGAGGGAGCTGAAATCTGACCCTACTGTCCTTGTTATCTCCTCCATTGACCAAACCCTAAGACTCCTGCCCTGAATACCCGATAAAACCCACGACCCTGGCCCTGCCCCCTCTCTTGGGATCTCGGCCTCTCGGTCCTCGGCTGTCGCCACTCTCTCCCTGTCCGGCCCGGGGAGGGGCGGGAAATAAAACCGGCTTAAAAGGAGGCTGGACTCGTCTGTTCCCCCGCCGGCAGCTGTGACCTCCCTGGAAACGATAGTTACTGTTGCCACACGGTAACATTGCAGCTAATGACTGGTGAGTGGCGAGAGCAGAGGGATACAAAATGCCACCATTAAACCCATCTCACCGCAAGAGGTTAGGATGAGCCTCGTGATAGGCGGACTATCCAAGAACGTCACAGAGCAAAGCTCAACACTTTTCTTCACATCTTACAGCAGTGACAGCTGTCACAATGAAAATCTAAGGCAAGCTGGACTGTCTGTCTGTCGACAGTAAGCTGGGAAATTTTTGCTTTGCAGATCTCTGACAGTGATCTGCAACATTCTTAAATGACTGCTCCTCGGTGCTCAACACAACGCGCCGAGAAAGCAGCCATCTGCCACACCTGTAACTGCAGCTTTTGAAGCCACTCTGCGTGCAAATGGCAGAAGAACACAATTTTCCACACCCTGTAAGTACATCATGTCACCTTCAGTCTCCCCACAGAATGAATTATCGTATCCAAAGGTAAGCTGTGGGTATGATGGGCATGTCTTGCGTTCCACAGGCATGAGAGGAAAAGGCGTCAAGAGTCCCTTTGGATTTCTCCTTCTGTCTGCATGGAGAACACACGTGGGTAGCTTACCCAAGTAGCCCTCTGGAGGGACCAACCTCTTCCCTTCTGTCATTCAAACCATTTACTAGATTCCCTTCTGAAAACAAGGCAGAAATTTTAAGGAATTGCATAGGATACTGTGTGGGATCTTAATTCCTGCCCCTCACTATTTTACCTTGTTTGAAATGATATGCTAAACTCAGCTTGAAGATGTGAGTGCTGAACTTTTGCTTCTATAAATATCAGGCTTCCATTTTCTCCCAGCTGTGCACATAAAAAGATACCCCCTCATAATGGAGTATTTCTAGTATAAGCAAATTGGTTTAATATAATTACAGACAGTTCATAGACTTGTTGCACCCACATTCAAAGTGAATTTTTTAGCATGCATCACTCAGAAATACTACCAAATATTCATTTAGAAAAATCTAAGAATATGTGAAATAATTAGGATGAATCCTCTACAGCTGAAGTATGTGTAGGGAAGAAATGGTAAATAATTCTTGCAAGTCCTTGTCCTATCATGAATTACATCATCTATATGATTTTGGTCTTCCCCTTGGAATAATCCAGTTATTACCATGCGATAAAGCACTGGTCTATCCCTTACTTACATAGGAATTTCAAAAACTGAAGAGACCTAGAAAGAAGTTTGCAATGAGTACAGTGTAATGTCCAGAACTGATACATATTGAGGAAGGAGAGGTACTCCTGCTGTTCTCTGCAATCAGTCTGCTAACAGCAGCAAAGCCAGGCAGAAAGAGTGTATTTCCACACAGAACTAATATACTAGTCTCAGAAAAATGCATCTTTGTTTTACTGCAGGAATTTGTAAGTACAAAGAAATTAAGGAAAATAAACTGCCATATTCATTTTACTCACCTGCCTGTATAGAAGAAGAGCTGTGAGCAAATTTGGGATCTCAGTCTTTGCCCTCTGACTGGCACAGGGAAATGCCCATTGGGACATCACTTAAACACTGCATCACAGTGCAGGAACATCCCTGAAGTAACAGCCATTTATGGCAACAAACACCAGGCAAAGAATTGTGATTCATGTAATTTCAGACAGGCACCATCCTTTAATTCTGTCACCTGGTATGAGGGGGATTCCTGGACACCTCCATGCTTGAATGCCAACAGCAGGACAAGAATGGATGACACACCCACAGAGGGGCCTGAAGCCCTTCCAGGAACCCCAGAGGTGCCCACATTGCAGAAATAGAAAATGATCAATGTCTGTTAACCAAAGGTGTACAACTGTAGAAAAGTTGGGTCTAGAAAAAATATTTTGTATTTTGCTCTCTGCATTGGGGGTTGACATCCAGCTCCCACTGCTTCACTTAGCTGCTATCCCTGATCTCTGGAAAGATTGCCTACCCCTTTCAGCAAAACTTTTATTATACCTTGGAAGGCACTGCCCTTCAGGGAGCTGGACCAGCCTCTTGGAGTCCTTTGAGAATGAGACCTTGGACAGTGGGTTGTTGGTGTTTCAAGGCAATAACATTATATTAATCACATGCAGGGTCAATTTGGGCATTGATGGTGTTGACACTCGCTGATTTTGCTACATCCCCTAGCAAGGACTAGCTCACACAACCTTAAGGCTAGAGTTTTGCTGTATTTCCCCTTCCCTAAGCAGCTGCCTCCTCAGACAAAAATTTGCCTACCTACTACTTAGTCTTTCCAAAAAAGTAGAGTGCTACCTCCCTTTTGGGGAGAGTGGGAGCAAGATACTAGGGAAAAGAGGGTGTTCGTGTCTTTTCTTTCTTAGGAGAGAAAGATGGTGTGCTCTGTGTCGTGAAACAATATGTGTCTGGACAGCACACTATTTATAAGGAAGGGTGAACAAATGCTATCCCCTCCTCTTCTAAATGTCTTAGTGGGAGAGATCCCACACAAGAATTCTTTCCATGTATGTGAAGTATATTATGTTTATTTAGCAGGCCCCGGGCAGTGAATGCAGGCACTGCCACAAGCAGTAAGGGGTTTGTGGACATCTAGCTCCATCTTTCCATCCTAAATTTCTCAAGTAGGATGGGACCTTACTTAACAGATTTTAGTCTAGTTTTTTCTCAATCAAACATGTTTAGTTTTTCAAGAGTAGGTAAAGAATTAACTGCCCTAAAGTTCTTCCAAAATGTGAGAACTACTGCTTTCTGCAGGTGGTATTTCATTAACAGCAGGAGCACCACTTTGTCTGCCATCCTCACACCTCAAAGCATTTTCAAAATCAAGAATTTGAATTGACTATCAACTATGCTTCACATTTCCTGGAAAGCTTTGACTACAATTGGCAATTCAGTGCACTTCGCTGAACTGGTTGAAATTAAGTAACTTAAGTCATGGGTGTACTGAGAGTCTGCAAACACAAAACAAGGCAAGGCAGCCAGCTCCTTCCTGAACTATCTGTCACTAAAGATCATCCAGTCATCAGGGGGAATCTGTAGTTAGGGGATGATGTTCATCACGTCTCTCAACAGCTTGGAGTATAAATATATAATGGGCACAACAGGCACCAAAGATTTGGAGAGGCATTTGAAATAACTAAAATCACTTAACAAAACAGTATCTTTGCAAGAGCCAAAGACACAACTCCTATGTGTCACTCAACCAGAATGCCAAGTCCTGTAATTCCTTCTTGCACTGCTCCCCAAGTTTACTTTTGCCTATCTGAATGCAGATGTAGTATGAATTGCAATGTATTGTTAGCGTAGGAATCACATAATCACAGAAATTATTATATGCAGGTGCTTTTATTGAGAGCTCCCGGGTGAAGGGGTACAGACCCAAATCGACTCTGAACCCCGACTCACAATAGATGAGCTTTTATACCCCCTTTGTTATAGAACTATATATTAATGACTAAACTCGTATTGTTCTATTGTATTATCCAAGCATGAATTCTTGTGATTTTGGTGAAGCAATAATCATATTCAATCATTATCTAACAATCACATGCTGAGTATTCTTTCCCAATTTATTACCCGGATTCGAGTCATACTTGATTTGGTTAAGACAATATAGCTGTGTTTATAGCAAAGCCAATGTCTGGTTTCTAAGGTCTCTTTGACCAGTAGATACAGATGCACTTTCTAACTGTTCCTTCCAAACCACCACCACTCCTTAGTTACAATTCTAGAAAACATTTTTGACCCTATACTATCAGTATCTTTCAGTTCAAAAGAGTATCTTTACAGAAGTCTTGTAGAAATATGTAAGCTTTGTTTTTACTTTTAAGTACCAACAACTAGTTAGAAAAATATGTTATTTGCTTAATAGATATGGGTTTTGCTACACGCCCACTGACAGGAGAGCTCTTGTTTATGTAGGAACTGTTCCATGTCAAGTCTGCAGGCAAATGCCTCCCAGTCAGGTACAATCTGCTCTAGCAAGTTCCAGGACTTTTCTTTCTTATAATTTCCTGATCAATAAGCCGAGTTGCCACAATTATTTAGATTCTTGTCAGCATTTACTTTGATTTTAAATCAGTTTTCCTTCTCAACAGAAGCCATTTCTCTGGCTTACAATTCCCTTGCTCTCTGCAGGTCTGACCTACCTACACTTAAAATGCATAATCACCTCTTTGAAGCAAACCATTTATATCACCATGAAAACCTATTATTGCTATGTTTGTTGTAACTGTTCGTTGAAATAGTCATTTCATTTTCATAATTTATTAACATCTAGTATTTAGCTCACATCAGAGGTTTCTCTTTCAGTGCAAAGAATTGTACTGTTGATCAGATTCAGGACTTCTGTTTGAAAATTAAAAATATGTCATCTTTAGTATGTGTGACTTGTTAGCAAAGTGGACACGTATGGTTGCAGAGGAGTCTTGCTTATCCTGACCCCGGGATATTCACGCAGCCTTATAGAGCTCTTGGTCTCCTTATGCACTAGTTCTCTTGAAAACTGTGTTTTGTCTGCACTTCAGAAGTACAGTTTGAATTTCAACACTTACCAGAGCTAATGAGAGCTTACTATGACTGAATGTTAGGAAACCAAAAGAGGGAAGTCCTTGATCTCTTCCTTATGCCTGCCTTCCACTGAAGCACAGAGTATGTTTTCCTTGAATTAAATCACTGCTGATTCTTCTGAAGGCTTTTGCCCTTTTCTTGGTTGGATATAACACACAAGCAATCTGGCTGAAAGGCTCAAGTAACTTCGACATGATGATAAAATCACAGAATCATTCAGACTGGAGAAGACCTTTTGGATAATCAAGTCCAACAATTAACCCAACACTGGCAAGTTCACCACTATACCATGCCCCTAAGTGCCATGATCCCATGTTAAACTCTTAGAAAGAAGATCACAGAGATGTTGGCAGTGACACATTTAATTTTTTTAAACATCCTTACTCATGTTGTTTTTCTTGTTTCCCAGCTGCTTACTCTTATTGCAGTCCCCAGTTACTGCTGTATCTTTGGAGACAAGATAGTTGGATTTTCCTTTCAATGTACTGATCTGTAGCTTAGGTGCACAGAATTTAAATGTTAATGAAAATATTTCAAAAGCATTCAATTTCCCCTGTGTCTTTTTTTTTTTTTTTTTTTTTTTTTTTT
>WEIU01003861.1:0-17967 GCA_013389925.1 Aegithalos caudatus
TGTTATTTGGAAATAAGACCTTTGCAATCAATTTATTTAAGATTACATGCTAAAAGCTGCTCTGGGTCTTACTTCCAGTTGTGTAGCACTAAAAGTTGCCCAGTAGTTCACACATTGAAAATAAATCACATTCACAAGTGTCATTATTGATGTACCTTGCTCTTGTCCACTAAGAACTAAAACCTTGTTAATGGTTTTGATATTTTTCTTGTTATTATTTGCAACTTGCATTTTTAAGACTAATCTATACTCAAGCTGAATTCCCCTGGGGTGTAAGTACTGCCCTATGTGCTACTACACATGGACAGTCACTGGAATCAGGTTAACAGCCCTCTGCTTATCAGTAAAGCTGCAGTGCCTGTCAATGTGTCTCTGCACAACCTATTCCCGAGAAACAAAATGCTTTACTTAAAACACCGGCAACCACCCCCATTTTGGGATGCCAAGTGCACTGATTCCAGAATTCAGTGATACCAGTTTTCTAAAATCAACTTTAAGTAGTTAAAAATTACTGCTAGTGGCAATCTCTCTATATGCATAATTCCTAAATCAAGTATATATATTTTTCAGAGTAAGGTGCAATTTACTGTCAATAAACAGGTCAGAATCTGGATTTGAGAGAGTCCAAATCAGCTCTTCTGAAACATGTCAATTTACATTCTGCAAGATACTGAGAAACCATCAAAAAAACCCCAAGTAAAATGAAACATTTACCTTTTTTTGCACACTGTCAAATATCTACTGTTTCCCATATCCAATATTAAAGGCAACATTTAAGCTCCAATATTGAAAGAAAAAGGGACAAGCAGGAAGCCTCCTGCTTGCTTTCAGCCTTAGGCAGATACCAGATAATCACATTTTCAATCTGTGAGCACAACTCTTAGTGACCCCCGGCATATATTGAAGCCACAGCAATTGCAAGGCTAAAAATTTGGAGAAAACTTTAGTAATCTTTGAAGTGGGCTACAGTTGTCCACAGCAACACCTGCATGCCTCAGTTTACATCAGCTGGCTACAAGTGGGAGCCAGCCCACTTTGATTAGGCTTCAAGAAGGACAGTTCCTACTTGGAAGTGGGCTGACAAGGCAATGTGTGGGGGAAAAGACAACATTATGACCTCCATTTTGCAAATTCTGGACAAAACCAGCAGGGGATTTTAAAAAAACAAACCACCTGTCAGGCATACAGGAAGTTCATGGATGAGGTGGCTCCAAATTCAAAGAGCCAAAACATAGTTTTATATTTCAGGGTGCAGAAATCTTTGGCAGTTTGGCTATTCAGGGTAGAGAAGTGTGACAGGGTGAGAAAATACTGTAAGGTTTTCATTCAAACCAGTGTGAAAACAGATGACATTGAAGTTTGCTAATTTAGATGAAATTTCCAAGAGCAGAGTCACAAAATTGGAAAAGCAAAATATCCCAGGAAGTGTGACCCAGTTCCTAAGATTTAGAACTTCTTCACCAACACACCTTCTTCAGAAAGCACAAAATTAATCTGAATGCAGGCTTTTGGCCTCAGAGGTGAGTCATAGAGCTCACTACAGTATCACCTTATTTAATAATTACTTTGGAGGTATGGTTCCTTTTTTTCCCTTTTAATGCACTTCCATACTGTAATAAATTACATTAAAAGAAATTATTGACAGAAGAATAGAGGGTCAGACTAACTCTTTTAGTTGATGATTTAATATCAATGTGGGAAGTGAGATACTTAGGCTGTACTATTTTTATTAAATAACTTGAGAAATCTTCAGTAACAAAGACTGCCATGAAATCACAGAAAACACTCGATTTGAAAAGACCTTTGAGATCCTCAGGTCCAACCTATGACTTAATATCACCTTGTCAATTAAAGCCCTATAGCTCAATAACTAAATTTATTATTGGCAACATTCTTCATTTTTAAAAATTAAGCCAGTAAATAAGCAATACTTATTTTATGTTAAAAGGACTTCCTTCAAGGGAAGAAAGAATAAACAATTGTCAGTCCAAGAAAGAATACATCCAGTGATCTCAGCTGCTCCTCATAAGCCTTCCCCTCCAGACCCTTCACCATCCTCATGGCCCTTCTCCTGTACTGCAGACAAAAAGCTTGAAGAAATTTATTTAGGAGTATTAATTTCACAACGTAAGAGGTCATAAGAAAGGAAAATGCAAGAGGAATTGTTTCCATGATAGAGGGATGTTACTAATGGTGCTTTCTTAATGGATCTGTTCAGAACATCTGATAATAGCAAATTTTGCAAATGGTACAGAATTCAGTTAGGCCAGCCAGGTTTAAAGAAGCTTATGAAAATCTGCAGTCTTTTACTGTACTTAAAATGGCTTCTGTCCTCAGCTTCTGCTGTGTCTCTGAGTGTCTGGTTACCTGCCCCTGCTACAAGTACCCAGGCCCTTTGTTATAGAAAGAGTCTGCATCAGATCACAGCCTCTTGCCTGGGGCTCCCATCATCTAGAGATCAATCTGCAGCTGGCCCACTGTGCTGCCTGCATGCCTAAGAGCATTCCTAAACATCCCATAAAATTAAAGTTTATGGCATCTTTGTGGGAAACATAAAAAAAAAAAAAAAGTAGTGGTGGGAAGGGAAGGAAAAAGAAGGAGCCCCCATACACCTCCAGGTTCAGGAATACCTACCTCCAAATACAATAACCAAATGTCACTTGGACAGAAGCAAGTGCTCTCACCCACTTGTCCAGAGTCACTGAAATTGCTGGAGGGACACAGATTTAAAGGTGCATTGTCTCTGAAGTTTATAATGAGAAAAGAAGGGCTAGGATCCACACAGATCTTCTTGCCAAGACTAAGATTCTGCCAACATGAGATTTGTCCCTCATTCACAAGGATTCTTTGCACTGCCCCAACTCTATTCAATAAGAAAATCAAATCAGCTCTGGGACTGACTACCCGAATCTCATTCTGGGACAGCTCTGAATGGTTTTTCCCTATTCCAGGTAAAATCACACATACATGTACCTGCACAGACCCTTAACATTTAATTCCATGCATGTCATTAGGGACACTCACATGCTCAGAACTAGGGTTTAAATGCTCTGCTACAGCAAGGTTAGATTACTGAGCATTTCATGAGATAATTCAATATCCAAGTGACATTAAAGAGAACTTATCTAAACATAACATCAGGCAGTCTAAATATTTGGTTCCGAGTTCATAAGCTCCTGACAGCAGAGTTATGGTTCTTGTTCGGTATACTTCTGTACATTATAAAGGACCATTAACAGTTACAGTGCTATACAAATGATAAATGATGACACAGAACACTAACTGCCCATATTTATGCCAACACATTTAGTCAGGATGAACAAGAAAGATAACTTTTAAAAAATCACTGAATATATGTAATTATAATGAGCTATTCACAATCAAAAACATGTCCTTATTAAAATCTGTCACCTAAACCCATATTTATTTTTCCCTCTTACAAAAATATTTACAGTTCTTGACAGTTAATTTCCCATTTATAGATTGTGAAGCTGTGTGACCACTGCAAAGCCTGTAGTTAAATACAAGCAGCAGAACTCTCTATAGAAATATTTGGCAATTCCAGTGAATGCACAAATATAAGGTGGAAAAGAAAACAAGTCACTTTGCCCTCTCTTCCCTTCCCAGTCTGGGATTCAGATGATGCACAGAAAAGATGAGAGCATGGTTTAAGGACAAGACAGAAATTCAAATCACTTCTTCTATCATCTGTCAAGGATTTTCTAGACAACTTACAGCAAATCACTTTATAATAAAACAGAAATAACACTATTACCCTCCCTTTAAAAAAATTTATTTAGTTTACTGAAAATATGAGGCTCTCTGTCCACAACATAGAAATACCATTAGTTATACACTAGGAATTCATTCTAGCATTACTGATTTCCATTTTTTTTCTTAATGTGACCACTACAGGTCTGGTGATGAAAAGTTTGATGGGACAGAGGGAAAGGGAAACTGATAAAGCAAAGCAGCTGCAAAGTGGTGGCCTGGCTTGTACAGATGACATTATTGATTTACTAAAATAATAGTATTTAGAATGGAAATAAGGAATTATCTATGATCCTTGCATGATTCATCACCTCCTCATTACCCTGAATGGTGGGCTGCTAATTTAGGTGACTTTTTAAAGCACCTGCCCAGAAGGACTCAGCCAAACAAAGTCTGGTTTTCACTGGGATTCTACATTTTAATCAGTTTTGCCAGCTAGTTTAGGTAGAGGCATGAGGAAATTATTTGACCAAAAGCAGGCTGTAAAGCAGTATCTCATTGTAAACATGAAGCCAAACCTCCCTGGCAATGTGTGACACTAACCTTCACCTGCTCCAAAGCACTTTTCTGGGTAGCACAGGGAAATGAACATACTCCTTTATGATGTAAAACTTCAGCAGAGTACTATTTTGCATTCTTGACAGTATGCTGAACTGTGCCTTAAGATTGAGTGATAATCAAAATGATTGCTGAAAAGTGAGATCACCCCTACTTTTGGACTCTTAGTCCATCATTCTCTGCAATGGGTGGGAAGGGGTGGGATTAGGAATACTCTGACCTTCCAGGGTTCAGATTCACAACTTCCTCAATTCTCACAGAGGTTAAAAAAATCCATAAATTGCATTTAGTAAGTTAAAAAAAACCCACCTTTTTGGTTTAGATCTACTGATACCACTTAAGTAGATGTAGAATAATTTTTTAATCTACAATGTCATGATAAAGAATACTTAGTAGGATTCTTAGTCAAGGAAACCCTTGATTCAGCTTTGTTAGATCTTTTACTTAAAAGGGATGCCCCAAAGAATACCAAAAGGCATTTACAATCAGATATAGCCTGGTTTTGCTGAAATTAAAATCAGGGTACTTCATTCTTTAAGTCCTAACATGAAGTGACTACATGAAACCACACCAAAGTGGAGGCATTTATGAACAATTGCTTTCCTGTCAGCAGGGTGCTTGCAGATACATCCCTGCTTTCTGGCTTGATTTGAGTTGACTTAACAACCATTTGAGCAGCAAAATCCATCCACATTCTTAGATAGCTTAGACAGTTTCTTCTGTCTATTCTGAAATACATTTATCTGCTTCTTACACAAACAGGACACTTCCAACTCAGCCACTTTTGCCATTTCCTCCAAAATATAGAAACAAAACCCAAATAAACCTCCCTCCAACAAAGACTCAGCTACACCAATTACCTTAAGGTAAACAGCACAGGTGTTAACAATTTGACTGTTTCCTTATGGGCTTCTAAAGAGACACACAGCATTTGGTTCTACTACTGCCTGAAAACATTTGCAACCCCAATTTACATTTCTAAGCATAATAATAATAAAAAATATTCCTATGCATCTTGATTGGGGCATTTATTCTTACTTGAGTCTATTTGTTATAAGAGTGAATTTATCCATGCTGGTAATAATTCATTTTGTATCTATATAACTTTGTGGAAATGTATGTCTTCTGTAGAAAACCTAAAATTAACTTTACACAAACTGTAATTATAGCTTGAAAATAAACATTACTTATTATCACTTTTCAAATATGCCTTAGCTGCAGTTAATCATATTTAAAGTCCCCCCCCAAAAAATCCTGATCTAAAAGTAGATTAGAAAAGGAATTATATTTCATTAAGAAAATAAAAATGCATATTTTTAGTACAATACATTATAAAGAGAAACCCAATCACATCAGAATTATTCCCATCATACTTATATTCATGTTTGACTTTCCTGGGCAGACTTCAAAATATTCTTATCACACTGGCAGAGTGACTGACTAATCATTTTTATATCTTCTATCTTCTATGGCAGTATACTTCTTATAATTCAAAATTCAAAAATTAGTCTTTGACAGTTCTTCCACATCTACTGCTTAATATTCAGCACTGATGCAAATAAATGCAGTGGTAGTTCAGAGGTAACTTTTGCTTAATGGTTTTGTTGCATTGAATACATTGCCCTTTTTGGGTTTTTCTTTCTCCCTGTTAAATAATTACTCTGATTACAGTACTAAAATTGGCCACTGGGCAGTGGCAAACTAAAGCCTTACAAACAGAAGATACTTCATTAACAAAAACAAAACAAAACAAAACAAAACAAAACCAAAACCAAAACCAAAACCAAAAAAAACAAAGAAAAAAAAAAAAAAAAGTCAGGGGAAAGTTATGCAGAAATCCTTGGAAAAAATAATTCTCATCTACTGATCTCTACTGATCTCACACCGGGTACAACTGAAATAAGTAAATTTTTCCATGATACTTCATTCATCTAAAATGTGAGCTCTTCTTTTTGAAGGCTTAGCTAGTTCCAAAACTAATTCATTTTTTTAAATTTAATGCTTATGCTCAAAGACTGTGGAGACTTTGATAACTGAAAATAGGCTGATATGTATATACATATTTATTCAAAATATTTGAAAGAGTACATGGAATATCAAGAGCCATGGTGTGATAAAAGGCTTCAGTATTTTCTCTTGAGAACTCTTGAGCACCAGTTTGCTCAAAGCACCCCCTTCTGGTAGAAATCCATAAATTGGGTGCAGATTAGCTAAAATATCAATTTGCACTTTGCTTATATACGTAGAATGACTATAATTCTCTTTGACAGGCTCAACTTCCTACAAATTCTGGAAATTATGTGGGAAATTGTGATCATATGTGTATCTAGAATTATCAGATGGATTTCAAATAGTTTTTAATCTTTTGCTTGCTAATAGTATCTTTCACAAATATAAATCTTGTGAAAAAGCCATAAAAGATCACATTTCGTAAGAACTGTTGCTATTCATATATTAAAAATTATTGGACTTTTTTTTCTGGGACACCTAGCTCACTGAAAGAAGAAAATTATTTTGCTTGCATTTAGAACTAATTTTTCATTGAAATTTAAATTGTTGGCATCTTGCTAAAGCATTTCTTCTGCAAAAATAGAAACAGTGTCTTGCCTAATTTGTCCTTAAGTTGAAATTTTTATGCAGTCTCTACTCTAGTGATGAATATGATTAGCTTATAATGAGCATTCATGCTACCAAAGTTCCAATACTTAAAAGAACCTTTACATTGATTTTGACATACAGCTTTTACTGTAATTTAAAGTAATTGCCAAAGCTTTTAGGCTTTTTTCCCTAATGAAGACCTATTTTTCTGTTTTTCAAAAACCCAGCCACTTATACTTCAAGTGCTAGTTGCATTCAATGTATCTGTTTCCATGTGCATGTGGTCTGTTGCACTGAAATTGCAGAAAGAAAATGAGGAAACAGAAGATTCTAGTGAATTCTGAAAAAGCATCCAATGGATATTTCTTTCTTGGGTGTCTTGACAGAAACCTTGAGCAACGGAAAAAAAAAAGCCACACAAACAACTGCTCTTACCTACAGTGCCAACCAGCAAAAAAAGGCACACAGGTGGGGCTGGGTGACTGTGCACACACATTCTGAGTCAACCAGGCAGAGCTCAGGAAACAGAAAAATAAAACTAGTTCTCTTGAGGAACTGTGCATGATTATTCCAGAATTATAATTTTTCCCTGAATTATGCTATTAAAAAAACAAAAAAACCCAAAAAAACAAACAAAACCAAAAAAAACAAACAAACAAACAAACAAACAAAAAAAAAAACCCCAAATAAACAAAAAAAAACCCCACAAAACAACAACAAAATGAGCCTGAGGTGTGGCAAAAACTTTAGTCAGTCTTGTTTTAGTCCACCAGTTCAAACACATTTGCTGAGATGAGATTCCTTGAGTGAAGATTTAGTTAAAATGTCATAACCACCAATTCCTGCAGAAGGAGCAAGCTGTTTTCTGCAGGCAAACAACATTGCATTTTGAGGACAGTATCAAAAGGTTCTGGGGTTTTTTGACTCAAAATATTTGAATGTCCCATAAGAATTACTCTGAAAAGCACTCTTCAAACCTGTTTTCCTGAAATCATAAGTATGTAATGAATGTTCCCTTAAAATAATTTATGAATATAAACCCCCTGACTTTTTCCATGGAAAGTGTCTCCAACAAAAATGCATGAAGTCTCTGGTTCCATTAATTCAAATTAAAAACAAAGATGATCTTAGTTTCTTCTGGTAAATTAGATTCCTGAAATGAAGCTGAAATAGTGTAAATGCTTTCAAAAATCATAACTAGTGAATATTTGGAAGTAAAATAATTTTAAAAAATCATTCAAAAACATAAACCACAAAAGAACAATACTTTATTCTGAACAACTCTCTCCACTCCAAAACCACAGTTTATCGAAGTTCTGCTTGTAAACAGGTTTTTATATACAGTTTCTGATTAAAGATAAGCATTATCAGAATAAAAAATGCACATATACTTAAATAGAATGTTATCCTGCCAGCAATATTCATATACCATGCATGACATGTACAAGCCTCAAATTAGCCTTATGAGTAGCAGCATCTGACAATGTATATTTTTGTATCTCCAAGTTCTCTTTCTATATGAGGGAGTGGAATCACACTGTGCTGGTGGAGAGACCATTTCCAGTTCATTCCATGCCATAAAGATATGCCAGTAATGTAATAACACTGACAAAAGTGTCCATAAAAAAATTCTTTATGAAAGAGGGAATTGACATTATCCTGTCCATAAACCTGTAGGTGTTTATCACCCGTAGGGATCTCAGACAGGAAGGATTTAACAACAATATGGTTTGTAATTCAAAAATATTTTGACAAGCATAATATCTTCAGAGGGTAAGTTAAGGTGGATTTTCCACCTATGTTGTTTCCATTGTACATTAGCACCCTGGTCCCTAGGTTGTCCCCTGAGATTACAGTGCTGCTGGGGTGAAAATCACAGCTGGCAGAGAATGGCTAGCCTGTTCCATTTGGTACCTGTACCTGTGAGTTCATCCCTGGAGCACTGGCAGAGCCCTGCAAAGGCATCAGTGAAACCAAGTGCAGCAGAGCACCAAGGCTATGACAGTGTGTGCTTTCTAGAAGGAACATGTTTCATCAGTCCTGCATTTCAACACGTGCCTGCAGCTGCATTTCCTGAACATGCACAGCCGGGTATTGCCGTGCCTAAAGACCCATGCAGGAAATGCTTAAAGGCCAAAGCAATCAAAGTTCAGAGCAGGGAATAAAGTGTTCAAGAGACATTTTATTCTGCTCTTGACCTGGGAAAATTATTATGGATCTTGTGGGTTATTCCTGAGAATGTGGGAAGGAGACACACCTCCATTCTGGAGCCTTCTGAGGTTAGAGGCAAACTGTTCTTGATTTCAGCAGGTTTTGGACAAGTTTCCCTGTGCTGCTGATATATTCACCAACTACTGATATTCTCTTATGCATCTCTGAACTGGCAGAACAGGAAAACACTCTACAGTGTAAATCATTACATGAATAGGAATGCTGACAGACTAAATGCAGAATTTTTTAACTGTGAGACACTGTAATTGAAAATGCATAGATATAATTAGTCAGCCAGAAACACAGAGGTTGATGTGCACTAAAATAAATATGTAAACCTAAATAAGGCACAAGAACCTTAAAAAATGAATTTTCTTCAGAAATATCTCAACTCCTACCACCCTTCCTCTGCAGTCTCTCTAAAAACCTAGTCACCCTGAGTGTCTCCAAAGTGCATGTAATCAGATAAGCATGGAAATTTGCACTGAAGGGCAAACAGTCTGGTTGCAAGGAGTTATTATGCAACAAGATGTTTTAATGTTGTTTTTGGAAAGAAAATAATGTTTTCTACAGCCCGTGTTCACTATAGCATCAATAAAAATATCTGATGATGCCATTTGCATTAGACTTTCTTCTATATGTAAATGTAATCAAGCTGCATTGTATATGGCTAAATTACTGTTAATTAGCATTTCCTGAACATTTTTCTAATACATCATCTCAAATGAACTTTAAAGAATATGAAGTTATTTGACACTTTTTAGCTCACTGAACCCAACCTAGGAATAGCTTCAAGTGTAGTAAATATACTCAAAATAATAATTAGAGATAAAACATCTAAAAAATATTTTGCTTTCATAAGGTAGCCTATCACAGTATAAATGTTTAGCAAACAGAAATACTGAAACCAAATGTTACTGTTGAATGAGGTTTCCATATTTTCAAACAGTAAAAATCCATCTAATAGGTCTGTATTTGAGCAGTCTGTTCTTTTACTCATTGTTGGTGAGAACATTTTCAGGAGGAACTTCTACAGTCAGAGAGAAAGCTTTCGCTTCAATACATGAAAAGTTATTTTTCCCTTTGAAGGATGCCTAGGTATCTATTGTAAAAATCCTAGAAGAACTTTCTGCAATGTTGTTCACATAGGGACAGACACTGGTACCAAAATCAGTATGACTGATTTCTCATCTTTGCCACCAATCTGCTCTGCAGCTTCTATAAATCAGGTCACGTCTCTCAGTTTCTCCCACAACCTTTCCTTAAAGTGTATTCTCTAAAAGCTCAGTGGGATTTCAGGGCAAAGCAGGACAGGCTAGAGATGAGCTCATCTCCTATTTATTTCTCCCTCTTCACCTGGCAGGCCTGTCTGTCTCAGTGGGACAGGCACATGTGCTCATTGCCACAGTCCTGGAAACCCAGTGAGAACAGAAGCAGACACAGAGCAAAGCAAGGTACAGATTATGTCCTGTAACTGTGATTCTGTTCCAGTAAGGAAGTTATTTTCATTACTTTGAAGTTCTTTTGTGTAGAACTTTGTAGTTCTTTTGTAGTTGGTGTCTGCTGTACCTCAGCCATCAATACTAAGCTTGCTAACCCAAGAGCAATTTATGTTATCCTTCTCTTGAGGTGTTTTGTTAATTTTGTTACTGCTAAAAAAAACTTGGAGCTGACCTTGAACTTTCTTATGAGAAAACCAAAGCACATGTAAAAAAAAAAAAGAAAATACCAAGGTATACAAACACCACAGGAGAGACATTTTTCTTCCCCTTAATTTTTACTGCATAGGAAGCCAGGAGACACTGGTTGCAGCATATGGGCCACAGTTAAGTGTGTATCAGATGAGGCATGGCTGAGGTCACTTGGTCTGTTCAACCTTTAATAGAGGAAACTGAGGGAAGACCTCACAGCAACCTACAACATCCTCATGAAAGGAAGCAGAGGGGCAGACACTGATCTCCCTGTGGTGATCCATGACAGGACATGAGGTAATGTTTGAAGTTGTGTCAGGGGAGGTTTAGGTTGGTTACCAGGTAAAAGTTCTTCCCCCAGAGGGTGGTTGGGCACTGAACAGGCTCCCCATGGGAGTGGTCCCAGCACCAGCCTGACACAGTTCAAGAAGTGTTTGGACAATGCTCTCAGGCACATGGTGTGACTCTTGGGGTGTCTTGTGCAGGGCCAGGAGTTGGACTCGATGATCCTTGTGGGTCCCTTTCAACTCAGCAGATTCTGTGATTCTGTGAAATACACAAAAATTATCATGATGATAATGATAATGATAATAAAAATCCATGTCTCAGCTTAGATCCCCAGATCAGTAAGTCCAGGAAGTCTGCAAAGCTGGAAGCATCTGTATGATCTCACTGAATTAATATACTTGATTAATAATCAAGCTGAACTGGGGTGACAAACATCTCATAAATTCAGGACAGGAATTTTTGCTGAAACAATGAACTTCAAGTTAGCATTAAAAATTATTCATGGAATGTGAATTTTAAATTCACATTTATGAAACTGGGAAGGAAAGCTGCTGAGATACAAGTAAATCTTTAAATAAGAGAACAGAAAACTATGTGAATTCTCCAATCCCAAATATTATACAATTATGAAAAACTTTACAAATATCTACTAGAGGACAAAAGCTTCTAATAGTGCCTAGCAAAAGCTTTTTCTTATTAATTTAGACTTTGTAGTCCTCTCCTTACATTGCTTTCAGGGAGATGGAGATATGAAATACACTGAATACATTATTAGAACTCAATTATTTTACTTGGTATATTAGTTAACAACTAAACTATTTGTTCAGTATTTTGAAACAAATTATAACTTTTCTTTTTTTTCTCTAAATATGAAATCCTTTTTCCCCCAGTTGTCCATCCCAAGTATTCCTGTTTCAGAATCAGAAAAACTGTAGTAGGTTTGTCTTACTGACTTGTTGCTAGGATTTTTTGTTGTTTTGTTTAATTTATTTGTTTTTTCTCCTAGAAGATCTTGTTTGGTAAGAAATAATTGTATTCCTTGACTCTCTTAGGTATAGTTGTCATGCAGCAGTCATACCTCTTTTTTATCATTTATTTATCCTGGGATCAGAGACAAAAGGTGGAGTGTTTTTAAAGCCCTCTCCCACAGGAAAAAAAAAAAAAAAAAAAAAAAAAAAAAAAAAAAAAACTTAGGTAAAAGTCATATGATCTTTTCCCTGAAACAAGGAATATTACTGGTGAACTGGGGGAGAATGCATGTGAATAGACACAGTACTTTTGCATCTAAATAGGTTTATATTGGAAAATGTTTGCTTTGTTGAAGTCAAAATTGTATTCTGAAATGAATTAAGAGGATATATGTAGAAGAAATAAACTTTCTTAGGAAATCTTTGTCAGAACAGTCTCAGGCCAGAAGGGAATTTTGAAGTTATTTGCTAGGTCCTAGCTATTAGGCAAAATATGAGGCTTTTAACTCAGATTTGCAGAAACACTGAATCTCCTGGAAATTGGTAGCTGTCCTACTCACCTCATTATGGAGTCTTATGTTCTAGCTCCCAGTCTGGGTTAATCAAGCTGCAATTTGTTGTTACAGAAGTTAATGGCACTATAAAGAGACCTTGATTCTGCAGATGGGGGACTAAGCTCTCTGCCTGATAAGAAATCCAGTATTGAGGCTTTGTTTAGACTAAAGGCACAACAAACATTTAGTATGCCAGATGAGTGTCATAACCATTAAGTTATTAGTAACCACAAACTCACATTTTTCAAAAGTTCATTGTTTGGCTGCCAAAAAAATTCTGAAGGCATCTTCAGCATTTGATTCAATAAGCCCTGATGGAAATCATTGCCTTGTGGTCCAAATAACTTAGGTTGGAGATTGGGTTTTTTTGGGGGGACTGGGGGAGGAAGAGAGAGCAGAACTGTCAGAACTGACTATTGAGATGTGCTGACTTTCCATGAAATTATGCTAAACTTCACAGAGAACAAAGCCACCTCCCAATTCCCCCACTTTGCACTTCAATTGTTGCTTCCTGCCTCCCAGCTCTCCCTGCTGCTATCCTTTGATATAGGCCTTTCCTCTTGTCATGGGAAAGTGTTTCAGTCGGTTCTTTCCACACTGAATTTTGCCTCACCTTTCCAGTTTAAAAAGTCACTCTGCTACGCATTTGAAATGGATCGAAAGTCAAACCAGAAGCACGTCAAAGATTAACATTTTTATGTTTTTTTAATACATTACCCCTGAAACATTCTGTGAAGAAAATTATTTTCTCTCACTTTTCCAACTGCCTGCCTTTGATTATTTGCAGAATGTTTTGTACCTTTCCACAGCACACAGACTTGATCTTTTCTAGTCAGCTAATGATCTGCTTCTTTCTGGTGCAAGTGGCCTTGAGATAAAAGAGGCCAAGGTCAGTTTAAATGTTGAAAGTAAAAATGCAGTGTATTAAATGTATATTTAACTCTTTTGTCTCAGTTCTGTTTTCAGCCATCTGTGCAGAATGCTTTTTCTCCATCAAAGGTTCACTTGCCTAATGTGCATAAGGTCTTAAGAGTTGTTTTAAAGTGTCAGTGTCTTCCTTGCATTAGGTAAAATTAGAATATTTCCATTGCTATGAACTAGGAATTGGGGAGAAATTTTTAAGTGTTACAAAGTGTTTTAGTTACTCAAATAATAATGACTTCTGAAGCAGAATTCTTCACAGGCTCTCTCTTCCCCCTCTAATTTCAAGGAAACTTCTGAACCTTAGTGGAAACAGAACACTCTATTGTTTTAGCTCTTGCTTTTGTAATCATTGCTGTATTATTTCTGGTGAAAGTTGAAATTCTTTTTATAGAATCTCCAGCTATGAAGTACATGCTTTGCATATCTTTTACAGCCATCCTCTTTCTACAGCAGCTTCAGTTTTAGATTCTGCTAAGAATGAAGAAAAAAATTTCTAAACACCATGACAACTGAACTTTGCAGCAGATTTCCTGGATACCCCTAATCCCCTATTAATGAAGGTTTTAAGAAAAAGGTTTATAAATTTATCAGGAATGATATAGTCCTGATGCAGGTAATTAGAACAGCAGACTTCTTGAGAATTGTACCAGTCAGTCCTAGTTTTTAATTATTTGCTTTCAACAAGATCAGAATCCATACATCCATTATAAGCTCAATGCACATTCCTTCCTGACTGTATATCCCAACAGCTGAAATAAGTGACTTCCAGTACTCAGATCTCACCTCTCTAATTTTTTTTCCATCCCTTCACTTTTGCCAAATCCATTAAACGTATTTTTTTCTACATCAACACTACTTCCCTGTCTTTTATTGCATTTTTAATTGGTCCTTTCTCAGAAAAATTAACCATTATTACCACTAAAAAATTGCAGACTTTCCTTTTGAACTCTTTTTAGAACCTATTTTCTGACTGCTTAGCCCACATTCCTCACTTTTTAAAGCATTCTTTGATTGTGGTTCTTCTTTCTTTGTATCTGTTCATCTAGATAAATTGCAGTTTATTTCCTCCTCAGTCTATGTAAGTGCAATTTCCTAGAGCCTTCCCCAACTCAGCTGAGCACATATTAAGTTTTCAATAGACACTTAAAAGTCCTTGAGTTCAGTATATATAAGCAGATACTCAAATAGGTACTTAAATAGAAATTATCTTGAACAATAGTTTATTACTGAGCATGTCTATTAGCATTGTGAAAAATCTGAACCATGGTATTTAGCTTTTATTTTTCCATAAAGATTTAGAGAAAATTTTGATGGACTAAGCCTGAAATATGATAGAATATTTAGTAGGGTCCTATTGACACCTATAACTGGTTATCCAATGCCATTGTTCAGAGGCATCAACCTCAGACCTATGAAAGTGATATGTTGCCCAGTGGTTACCTACCCTTGTGTAGGTAGGTAGCTGAGGTCTGCATGCAAGTGGCAGTAGACACACGTTTTTTGGCTGTTTCACCCACAACACCTTTAACTGTATCTGTTTTTAAAGTGTACTTCAACACTCCTACATATACCCTGAAAAAAAAAGCACCAAGAAATAGGGTTCTGACTCTAGTTTCAAACATAAACAAAAGTCATGAAGGTCTGCACTGTAGCAGTTATCAAGACCAACACATGGGCCAGAAGCATTGCATTGGATATTCATTTATTTAATCAAAATTCACCTTTTATGTCATTATCACCACTTTAAAAATTGCAGATTTTCCTTTTGAACTCTTTTTAGAGCCTATTTTCTGACTTCTTAGCCCACATTCCTCACTTTTTAAAGTATTCTTTGATTGTGTGTTTTCAAGCCATATGTCTATGAAAATATCTCAACTATGAAAATATCACAATTGATCTTGTATACTTGTTCAATTAAAGTGAAAGGTTCTGTTTATTTTTCTAAGCTGATGGCTTTACTGTATGATATAATCAAATTGTTACTTGTATCTAAAGAAGTTGTATGGATATATCAATTACAGAATAAGAGTATTTTTTCCCAATTTTTAAAAATCAATTTTAATATTAATCCATACAGTCGATGATAAAGACTCTTCTGGAATAGATCATTGATGTAAAATCTATACTGAATTCAAAATTCGGAATTACTGGAATACCTATTTTCAAAGATCTGCCAAAATTTGTATTTTTATGTTTCTAAAATATCTTACAAAATTCTCCACATTCCTGTGAAAAAATCCTTCAGGGTAGTTTCATGGTTCAGAAAATTTGAAGGAACAAAAATAAATTTGCACTCACAGAAATGTGAAATATTTACCTGAATTAAAAGAAAAATTTGCTTAGAATAAGTTCACAGATAAGCAAGAGTATAATCAGAATATATGGCTTTAAGTTTCAGTAACAAAAATATTTTTTACTATTTTAGTGTTAATTAATTTCTCATTACTTTCCTCTATTTTACAGAGTTTAATAGAACTTTAAAAAACAGCTACTGTGCCTTTTAGACAGTATTAAGAAGCAATAAATTTAGTGAGGATATTTATGCTTAAACTGAATATAGCTATAGGAAAAAAATGTTAGAGAACATGGTCATATACATGCACAAATTTCAGCATATGCTTCTTGAAAATTCTAGATTTTATTGGATAATATGCTTTTAAGCACACATTTTCTTAAATTTCTGTTCTTGGTTACAACTTTTCTGCATGAAAAATTCCATTTCACTGCTGTCAGAAGAGTAATTGTATCTCTTACTGCCTAAAGCATCTACTCTCTTCTCCCTGCACTGATACAGTTCTCATCCACATGAATGAAGATTATGCACAGATGGGGTGAGAAGAATTGAAATTTTTTTTGCTATTCCATGGCAAAGAATATGGCAGGATGCGGTACATATGTATCCCTCCTTGCATCCCCCTCACAGGTTAACAAGAGCTTCCACATGCCCTCCTTTCACCTGCAGACCTTTAAGTGTCCTCCATTCTTATAATGTGGGCAGAGGTTTTTGGGTTTAGGGTTTAGGATTTAGGGGGAGGTTTCTTTTTGTGTTATGCACTCAGTAGGAAGTGGAGTTTAACAAACCAACGCTAAGGTGGTCTGCTACCACTCCTTTCATGACTGGGAGAGAAACTGCTGGAAAGTATAAGCTTAACCATTTCCATTTGATTTATATTTCAGCAAACAGAAGTAAAACATGTCTTCTTGTCCAAAAAGGAGCTGAAAAGCTGAAGTACTTTCATGTTAATCTGAGTGCAAGGCTAACTTGGGAGATGAAATGTGTAAATGTTGAAACAACAAGAAATGTTGAAAAGAAAAGACATGCATTCATCCTTGTTTATTTTAGTGCTCAGGAAATCATGGCAATTCTACAGAATTGTAAAGAAATACAGTATCATAAAACCAGTATGATTGGTTGTCAGTTTCTGCTACTGGAAAAATCAACCCAACATCAGCACTAACCTGGAGTACTAGGTAAGGGTAATTATAGGGTATCTTGATTTCATCCACACAAATTAATGGTAGTTTGGCTGTAAGTCAAGAATATGAATGATAATTTGCAGATTATCTCTGAATGAAGATGCTTCTGCCAAGAATCTCCTAAAACAAAGCCAAAGAAATCCAGCTTAATGCAGAAAATTATAGACTACCAGAAACACAGGCAGATGCGACTCAGCATTATCTGTAGTATCTTTAGTTGTGGGAATCCACAGTTAAATTTTTGTTGGTTTTTCATAGTGTAGATGGAAATTCATCCAAAAAAAGCCTAGAGTTTCACATTTTGTAAATAATATTCATATGAATTCTAATACAGAATGTATTTTTTGACTCCAGACTGTCAAAAATTAAAACATAAACGTAGTCAACTTAAGTATATGAAAAAATGAGCAAGAAAAATGGACTCCAACTTTTCAAAAAGAACAAATAGCAAATTATTGATGACTGAACAATTGATCAACTGAACTACCTGGTATTCCCAGGGTTCTTTTGTGTTTTTTTAGACCCTAGCACACTAATTTAAAAAAAAAGTTACCTAAATTGCTGTTGTTCTTCTTTCTCTTTATAATATAAATTTCAATGAGTTCAAGTCATTAGCATTTTCCCTCTCAGTGACAAGAAGTTGATTCTCTGAAACTGTGAAACTTTGAACATAAAACTCGAAGTGATCTCTGAAACTCCCTGTACAGTACATTATGGCCAAGGCAAGAGAAACTATTGCTAGCCCAGAAGTATTCTCAGCTTTAGTGAAAATGAGAAGAAGCAGGTAAAGGACAACTTTGGTAGATACAGGAGCCAGCTTTCTCTGAAATGACTGTTAATATTTGATGTCCAGCTTGAAATATCCTTAGGGCTGCCCAAATGTAAAATGTGGTACTTTCCTCATGTTACTTTTTATAGATATCCTCG
>WEIU01003873.1:646-11340 GCA_013389925.1 Aegithalos caudatus
TTTTTTTTTTTTTTTTCATTAATGCACTTATATGCTTAAGACATTATATTATTAGGTATTTTCAAGAAATCAGAAAACAGTTTAATTTCTCAGGAAAGATCATCTGCTCTCTCTCTCTCCCTCAATATATCTGTGGTGGGTTTCTTGATAGATGCAGTTTCCTGACCTAAAATTTGGCTGATGTATGAGAGCACCTTGGTTCCTGGTTGAAATATTGAAGATGATTTTGAGAATTTCTTAGCATATAAAAGCCTGGAGGTAGTTCATTAATAGACAGCCTGAATTTTATCATCATCAGTGCTTTTGTCCCTTCAAATTAGATTACTGCAGAGTGTTCTACAATATGCTACACTACAAATCACTCAAGAAACTAGACAGGATAACCCATTTAAAAGCAGACTGCCTTCTAGGGAGGACAAAAATTACAATCATAATCATCTCATATTATAAGGTCTCCAATTTTATTTTCTGATAAGACCCTAGTTGATACTGTTAAATTGTGTGGGATGGCGACCCAACAGTGATTAACAACCTGAATAAACTAATCACCTTTTTTTGCAAAAGTGTTGTAGACACAAGACCTGATGTACACAACTGATGGGAAAAAAAAATTACAGCAGGCCATATCCACTTCTCCATCCTTTTATCTTTCTATTGGTGTGTGTTTATTTATAAAAGCTTAAAACTATACATAGCAATTTAAAACTAATTCTGCTATGGACTTCAAAGGACCTACAGTTGAGTTTACAAAAATGAAAAATATACATTTGTTTGGAGTTAATGAGTGTTTTGACAGTCTTGCCTGAGATTTACAAATGTCAATTTTGCAGTACAGTTACCCTGGTGATATGAACTGCTACCATCTTACTAATGTAGAAAATGAGGTTTAGACCAGAAAAACTCAATATTCAGAAAAAAAAAAAAATTGAAGACCATTCTTATGAACTGAATTCTATAGAAAGCAAAGCCAATCACTTTCTTAATCTATTTAGGTGGGGAATAGGAGCAATTCCATTCCTGCACTCATTTTCTATGTCTACTCCTTTCATTCCTTCCTTTCATTGTTTCTTGATCAAGATAATGAATCTCAAATTTAACTAAGACACTTATGGTCTTTTTCACCTACAATGGTGTCTTGTGAGGCAATACACTTCCCTTGTATTTACATGATCTCTTCATAACAATTCAGGAAAGAGAAAATTTTATTTATTTTGTGAACTTACAGTGATATAGTATGATATATTTTATAATGATCTATATATAATAGATAAATAGATACTTTACAAAACAGTAGTTTCACAAGGAAATGGCCAAAGTATATTTTTCAGGGAACCAAAAGTTTCCAGACAAGTGATAATGAAATGGCTGTTCCAACGCAACTTGTTGGAAGTCTCAAGAGACACTAGTGAAGTAGAAAGTAGAGGATGAAGTTTCTGGGTTACTAGAGATGATTTTGAACTATTCAACACAGTTGTATGTGAAAAGCTAATGACAAGAGTACATTGAGAAACAGAATAGAGACCACTCATGCCTTCAAAGAAAAAAGATTGCAACAACAGATATTGTTATGCTGAAAAGCAGTCCCTGGGGGAAAAAGCTTAAATTTGATTTGAGCCCTAATGTCAAAAATTGCCTCCTATGGATGTTACTAGAAGCATGAGTTTAAAAATAATTCTATATTGAAAGGAACAATAAATAATGAGATACAGTATAGCCACATGAAGAAAGACTCAGATCATTTAAGTGCCTGGTCTAACAGATGGCAATTGCAGTTCCGTTTAGATTAAGGACCATTAAAGTCAAGAACAAAGGACATAAAAGAATTAACAGTATGGTTGTTTTCAGAACACTGAACAGAATATGGGCAAGGGCTGAAAACTTTTTTAACAGTTCAATAACTGAAGAATCAACAACTGATTCTATTTTCTGAGGAACAGCCTCATATATAATCAAGGATTATATCAATGGAAAGATCAAATGTCTCCTTTAACACATCTTTCAGTTCATTCTAACATATCATAGGAGAATAGACACTTAAATTAACTATTGCCCAATTTTTTCTTTTACAGAGCAATATAGAACAATCTTTTAGCTATGATCCCAAACAGGTCTTCCTAGAATCACTGAAAAAAATTAACACAGTTTAAAAAAATATATTTCAAAGCATATCCTGAAGAAAATGGCTCTTCAAAGCTTTCTGTATGTTAGCTTGGACCATAAGAAACCATTTCCTGAGCTGTTCTGGCTGACTTGCTATTCTCATGGAGAGACAGAAAGACACTAATGCAGGTCTCAAGTGCTACCACTAAAATCTCCCATTACTTTTCATTCCACCATCAGCTAAGTGCATGAATCCTTACCATACTCTTCAATGATCCAACATAGCTCTCTCAAGAAGAACATAGTCCATTCTCCCCTCTCACATTCTCCTAACCCCAATCCACAGACAGACAGGAAAAGGAATATAGTGTGCTGAAGTACCCTTTCTAGTTATTACATCAATAAACTGAATGTCAGGCAACCTCCTGAAAAACTTTCTATTTTTCTTTCAAAAGGTGCCTCTAGATTGGAGAACTTACAATTTCAAGTTTTAGTGCATGTTCTTGATAGTTTGCAACTATTTCATCATTATTCTGAATCATATTGTTCACAGTTAAATTTAGGAATCCCATTAAAATTACTGCATAAACCTAAGCATTGCCTAATTAAATAACAAAAACTATCATTATATATAGTTTAGTGCAAAATCGTGTTTCCTATATTATTTGACACCTGTGCTAAAATTTCTTTAGATAATTAAAAACCATTGATATGGACAGTAGAATGAAGTTTTGTTATGTTTTGTCTGAGAGAAGAATTCTGATATCTTGGATGTCTTTATTTGTAATCTCTCAAACCAAGCATGAGTTGAATTCTCTACTAAACTACCATGCCATGCATTATTTTAAAATACATTCTATGAATGTTTTCAGTACACCTATGGTTTGCTATGTGGCACAGAGTGACATTAGGAAAGAAGAAAAAGTCAATCAGGCTTCATGGCAAAGTCAGCAAATTTAATAAAGTATGCTTAAAAGATGTTCCTATTCTGAATGCTATAATCTCATTCTGTCTCAATCTAAATTTGACAGTAGAAGAGAAAAAGACATTAATTTCTATGCTGGTTTACAGTAAAAGACAAAGCTTGGTCCTGAGAAAAGACAAATATCCCATTTGTACTTATGAGTAGTAAAGTTCAAAAGTGTAATTCTTCTAATGTAAGAATTCAAAGTACTATAAAAATTGGGAATAAACACCATGCTAGACCAATAAAAAAACTTGTAACTTCTGGAATTCTTCAATGTTAAATTTTTAACTTCTTTGTAGACAAAGGGTCCCTCTCTTTCCCCCTCATCTCAGGACTACTGTTAAAACATCATAACCTTTTGCATGGGACAACTGTGTAATGTTCCACCTAAAGGAACAGAGTGCTTTTATACAAGTGTTTCTTTTAAGGAAAGACAATTTAGCTTTTTCAGAAACTCCAACTCTCCTTGCAGTACACATCTGTAAAAGTTGTACCCTAAAGTGTCATATAGCTCAAAGACAGTGCTGTGTAAAAACATTCTAAGAAAGCTCAATGCTGCACCAGCTGCCTCTCTAGCTTCCTGCTAGCAGATATCCAACAGATTCTTGCTTTCAGAAAGTTATTTCTGACATAGAGCTCATGAGAAGTAATGCAGAAATATGTCTATTTCCATGAGCCTAGTGTTCATGAATATTCTTTTTATGCCTCAATACATAAATCACAGCATACAGAAAACACCACAGAATTTGGATAAAATGGCAGCATATGTGAAAATGAAGATGCTTTTTTAATTAGATCTAATATTGTTTTCTTTTTTATCAAAGGCTTGCACATACTTATATACTCCAAAACTGCTCAGAAATATAACACCAGCTATTAATAAATATAACATATCTCATTATGCAGAAATAATATATTTTAAATTAATAATTCTAAGATGCTGAAAAAGTCACAATTGTGCATAATTGAACTTTGTAGTTAAGTTCAACAGAACTGAATATCTAAGTGTTTTGTTGTATCATTATCTGAAAAAAAAAAAAAGGTATTAAATGTCTCTACTTCTACTGAGGTACCAAATATATATGGAAACCAATGATTACCACAGCAAAACATTTTCTAGAACAGTGAGAATTTCCAAGGGAACATCTCTTTGCATTCATCAGCCTGATATTCAGAGGTTATGGAGAACACTACACTGGATCAGACAAATTCCACAATATTGGTCAAGCTGATTCCTGCAAATCAGCTACATTTTATCCATGAACTCCAGCTTGCTTGGCCTGGGCTTACCCTTTGGCCTCTGTCATCACTCTTTACACATTCATATCTTTTCTCCTGGTAGGTACACATGTACATCATGCAACTTTTCTGGTGATTAAGCTATTTGACTACATTTTGTCTAGAGTTTTAAATGATTTCTCCACCACAATATAAAAAGACAACATCTGTAATAAAATAAGTACTTCTGAAGTGAAATTTTCAACAGTGATGGAAACCATTTAGCAATCAACTACTTAGGGGTTTTCAAGTGTCTTCTCCAATTATTAACTACTCTGCTATTTATTTTATTAGGTTTACCCATAGTCAACAAATAGGAAGTTTATTTCCTTGAAGAAAAAAAAATTATACCCCCTTGAATATTAAGGTGGCCCTCTGTATTCCATAGGGCTCTCCAAGACCATTTAACTATCCATACATTAAACTAAAATAGTGACATTCAAAAAGTCTCAAAGATCCTCTTGCCTATCAGATATTTATGTACATATGTATATTACATGTACACTTCGCAGATAATTCTCATTGCTTAACTTCTAAATATTACCCACTACAGAAGATGAAATACTTGATCCAAATGCTGAGATTGTATGTAGGCTATTGGCTTTGTTACATTCTGAGAAGCTGCAGAAACCAATCTCCTTGCAAATTTCCAAATGTAGGTCTGCAACTTGCATAACTGACCATACATATTTTTTTCTTCCATACTATTAGAACAACTCAAAATGTACATACACACAAAATTGTGGTGCATAAGAAAACAAAACTAGACACAAAATTTTCCTAATGAATTCAGTGGGTCAAAGGTTTCATTCAGCTTCTCTAAAAGAGACTTCTCCACCAATTGAGGGGAAAAAGTAAAAGAAAAAAGGGGAGGAAAATACCCTCTCTCCAACCCCAGGTTCATGGTCCACTGGTGAAGAGCTGGCCAAAAGGCCAGGCCCAAAGAGTTATGATGAATGGGGCTAGATCTGGCTGGTGATCAGTCCTCTGATCACTAGTGCAATTCTAGAACCAGCTTGTTCAATATTTGTATCAGTGGTGTGGATGGAGAAGTTGAATGCAAGGTGAACAAGTCTGTGGAGGATTCTAAACTGGGAGGTATCATTGACTCTTTCAGGGGACAAGAGGCCATGTACAGGGATCTGGATAAACTGGAGTACAGGGTAATTAGTCATGGCATGCAATTTGACAAGAGCAAATGTTGGGTTCTACACCTGGGATGCAGCAACAGCGGACACAAGTGTAGGCTTGGAGAGGAGTGGCAGCAGAGAAGGGTCTGGAGGTGCTGGTTGACAGGAGGCTCAACTGAAGCCAGCTGGTTTTCCCTGGCAAACCTCAACCTGGAGAGCACCAAGCACAGCATCACCAGCCAGCTAAAATAAGTTATCCTGCTATGGCAGAGGCCACCAATGTGGCCCCTCTCCAAGAACTCTGTGAGGTTATAGGCCCCATAATTTAAAAAGAGCATATGGTATTTGAAGGTGTTCATAGGAGGACATCAAAGCTAGGAAGGGGGTGGAATATCCTCTGAGGAGTGACTGAGAGCATTGGGCTTGTCTGGTTTGGAGAGGAGGAGGTTGAGGGGTGACCTCACTGCTCCCTACAGCTTCCTGAGGTGTGATGGGGTCTACAAAGTGGGCAGCCACCAGTGTCTAAAGGAAGGCACATGAGCAGTACAAGTCCTTCTGCCCAGGGACCCTTGCTGGCCTTGCACTTCATGCAGTTGCTGGGCATCCCTTTAAAGTAGTCTGGACATTCAGACAATACGAATATAGAGATTTTCACCCTATACATAGCTTTGGGTGTAGGGATGCCAGAGGTGAAAGGCTAATGCTTTCCTCTGCATGAACCGTGCACAGAGTAGAGAGCGTGGGGGATTCAGACATACTTCCTTACTAAGCACCAACATATTTGCTTACAGTGAGGTCTAATTTTTCTAGGAACTAGAAAACAGTTTCAGAGTAGTTGAGGTTACAACTCAAACATTTCAGTAGAGCTGAAATTTCACTATAATCTAATCTATTGAGTACCTACTTAGTGAGTAAAATTTCACTAAAAATGCATACTGGATAGCTCAGGAAATGTACCACAAGGCTCCCATAATTAATTCAAGAACCAAAACTAATCTCAGTTTTTAGATTAAAAAAACCCAGCTTTTGATTGTAGCATTTTTTTTAGCCCATGAAAAAAGACTGGATCCCAAAAACAAAGCCATCTACAAAAATATCTGGCATTAAAATGTTAATGCTAAAATTCAATGAACATTAAATTCAACTGAAGCAAAAGATGAAAAAAAATTAAGGTTCTTAACAATTTCCGAATAATGGAAAGGTATTTGCAATATATAGAAAAAGAGTGAACAGTCCTGTTTTATTTAATATCTGTTTTATTTCTTTCATTTGGTAGATATTCACTCATAAGAATATGTTGCAATTAAATGAAACATAAAGATCCTTCTATTGCCTTAAAAAAAGAACAAGCAAACAAAACCCCCTAAACTGAAAAAAGCACATCCATACCTAAAAGAAATAAGACATTAGATGAACCTTTTTTTTTTTTTTTTTTTTTTTTTTTTTTTTTTTTTTTTTTAAAAGGAAAGACTACTTGAGAAAACTGACTACCTCAAGACATCCACAGGTCCGGGCCAGGAATTAGGTTTACTTATTTAATTTTCTCAAAAGCACATAGATAATGATGACAATTGCTCCACATGCACTCTCCATCATGAATCTGAAGGAATAACATAGAAACCATATGAAGCAAAAAATATTATTGATAAAGGGAATAGGAAGAGACCCAATATTGATGTTGGTATTAAAACATTAGTTTAAAATACATTTGAACCAAGTATTAGTAACTGGGTTAATAGAAGACATTTCCGAGGCCTGGAAACAAAAGTACAGAAAAGGAACAGAAGTAATTTCAACAGAAATAATCTTTGTTCTAGCTACACTTTCAAAAAATATTATGTGACTTGAAAATATTAAAATTTAATCTTGAAAAACTGTCTGGTTTTGGCACTTCATGTACTGCTAAAACCCATAAGATTGATTAGTGTCTTCTACCCAGGAAGAAGGCTGAAACATCAGCTACTCTAATTTAATTCTTCTACCTCTAATGGAACAAAAAATATGGTTTACTGGTCTCTGACATCTGCAGTACTTCTTTTCCACTGCAGATGCCACGAAGCCTTGCAAAGTATTTGAAACTATTGGTTTGTGATACAGTTGGGCATTGAATAACACAGTAATTCATATTTTATATTAATACGACTGTTGTATCAAAAATTTTCAACAGCGATGGCAAAGGTGTCAGGCAGAAGTGAAGCAACCACTCAGAGCTCCAGGACACAGTGATAAAGACTGCAAAAATATCGGACATCCCCTCTGAATATTAATAGTAATTAAGTAGGTTAGTGCTTTTTTTTGGTAGTTTTTATTTTTCATAGATTTGTAATTTCTAAGTAATTTGGCTTTTACAATGAGGTAAGCCATGGATATTTGTGCCAGTGCAAAACGCAAGATCATAAGTAAGTCCTTGTCCTAATAACTCTTGACCAGAAATACTTATGAATCTGCCCCAGTTGTTTCTACTCTGCCTACTAGAGATGTCAGTCACCTGAATACGCTTTTTGGTTAGCATCAAATTGGCTTAGCTGGTTGTTCATCAGATGCTTGCTGTACAACAAAAGATTGACCATTTCAGCTTTGTTCTGTGGTAACTGCCAGAACAAAATTAGCAATAATACATCTTCAAATACAAAAATGCTTCTGGACAGAAACATGTCTCATCTACACCCACAAATATTGCACACTTGGGCTTTGGAGGGCTAAGTCAGCTACTGTGGTATATCCATGTCTGTCAGAACCAACTCCTATCCACTTTTCCCTAAGAAAAAGGGAATCCAATTGAGTAGTGATGCTCCTATGTATCCATCACAGTAATTTACAATATTGCCATTTCCAATTGTTTTGTGACAGTATTTTTTCCTACTATTGACACACTATTAAACATATTTAATTTTTTATCACTACTGACAAGCTTATTCCGTTGTAGTCAGCACATGCTGGTCTGAAAGAAAATTTACTGTAATTTCCATTTTTGATGCACAAGTGCATCCCAAAGTGAAGATAAGAAGCTACTTTCTTTGAAGGAGTATCATCTCAAGGCTTAGGGTACTGCTTTGGGAAAACCCACAAAAATAACTTTAGAAAGGTAATAATTTCTTCTCACCAATTTTCCTAACTTGCTTACTATTGAATGCTTCAGTTGTGAAGTTAGTCTAATAAATCTCATTTAGGATAATGGAAGATTATTACCTCAATAGCTCTCACTCAGGGAAGTATATCCTGAGACATACTAGATAAAGCCAGTATTTACAGGCCTCCTGAAGAAAGGAAAACTTGGGCTTGGCAAATGGAAAAAAAAACCAAAAAACAACTCTAAAGCACGAAGCATAAAAATCATTTTAATTCTCATAATGTGGATTCTGAACATAATAAAAGTGAACCCAGACCCCTAGCATTGAAACACTTGTCTCTCAGTACACAAGAGGAAGGAGGCCCTTACACCTATCAGTTAAGACTTTCTGAACAAGAGACCTGGTTTGCAACTGCATCTTTCCATTCCCAATCTAAAAATATTCTCTGGAAGTTCTCTGTCTGTAGATGTTCCCTACTTACTGCACAAAGCTTCACAGCCCATCCTGTGGTTGTGTTGTTTGGACTCTTCTCACTTAACCATATGGAACGCTAGCATTAGTTTTTTCTTAAGTTGTATCCTGTTTATTTCAACTGTTCTTCACTTTCTGGTGCTGTGGAGCAAGGGATAATCTCAGTAGGTTGCAACCAAGTCTGCTTCTTCCAGGAAGATTCCTCACTGGTTTTAATGGATCTAAGTGGTTTCTTTATAATATTTTCTGATTGGCTACCATACTTTCAGAGGAAGTGCTACTTTCAGTGACCTTGAAGTTAAAAAAAAAAAAAAGAGGCCAGTTTCCAGATGATATCTAATTTAAGTAATTTTTGCCCTCATTGCTATCCTTCTTCAGTTTTTTTCCCACCATGTGGAAGAGGTGGAAGGGAGTTTAGAGCATACTTCTGGTGCTGCCCTAAAATGTGTACTGAGAGCCCATACTTGAAATTAGTAAAAATATTGTCTATAGGTTCACATTATAGTTACTGTACATTTGTTCTGTTTTGTAGAAAAGCACTAAGACTAATTTTAAGTGCTAAAATGCAAACACAATCTTGGGGTCTTCTAGGAGCATTCAAAGCCAGGCTTAACAAAAAACTTCATAAACTTGACTGTACATTCACATTCTTACATAATTTAAACGAATTCACTTATTAGGAAGTCCTGGGAGGGAGAAACGGGAGAATCATTCTGTACATCTCCTGCCTGCCTAGGGAAACTGCATCAGCAGTACATTCCCTAGATGTGTAAGTACAGATTAAAATGGATATCTTATGCAGCTAAATCATTGTCCATGCAATTTCTTTTGAAAACTTGTCTTTCAGAGCATAAAAGAAAGCCAGAGAATTTTTAGCAGCAGTAGTGACAATACAGCTTACCTGCCCTTGTAGGCAAATTTATTTAGAAAATTACACAGCAGGGTGGCAGCTCTGCACTCTGAATGTTGGATGGAAATTCTAGAGTAGAATCAATCTCTTTTCAGTCTTAGAAATTGCCTGTAATTTTTTCATCACTTGACTATTTCTTTCAGAAATAAGTGAATTTAATAGATCATTTGTGATCTGAACAGTATTTTAGATATTTCCTTTTAGCTAATCTGCTCTTTGAACATTTAGCTACATTGATTTTAATTTCAGAGAAATTATCAATTCCAGCAACACTCTGAACAGGTAAATGGTGTTCTTTCTAGTCCCACCAGCAACAAGACAAGACAGTAGCAGCAGTCAACAAAAAACCAGTCCTGGATAGGATTTGATGAGATGTTCTTTGCACTGTTGATTAAGGACAAGGAAGCAGCAAGGGAGAAGCGCATATGGGAAAGCATTCCTGTACACTGTGAGTCCCACATGAACTTAGTGACTCACACCTTACAGGCTTTGAGGCAGTACAGCTCAAAGCCCACAGAAACATAGAGCAGCTTTCTCAGTGATAAAGGGAGTACACAAAAACACACACACCTCACAACGTCTGTACCTCTCCCCCCAAACAACAGAAGAACTCTGAAAAAAATATTGTCATTGCAATAAAATAAAATTTGCAAACCACCACCACCAACTCCCACTATTTCAGGGGTAATTTAACTGTCTAGCCTTAACTTGACCTTAATTTTCTGACCAAAAGCAATAATAAAAGTTTTACAGGAAACACAAGTTTT
>WEIU01003877.1:5031-15384 GCA_013389925.1 Aegithalos caudatus
AAAAAAAGTCCTTGAAGGAAAGGAAAGGCAACAAATGTATTGTGAGAACTTATGAAGGGAGAAAATAAAAGGGCCTAAACCCAAATAGAACTTAAACTGTCTACTGCCAAAAATGACATCAATTTTTTTTCTGTAGATACATCAGCAACACAAGGAGGGCTAAGGAGAACTTCCATCCTTTATTGGATGCAGAGGGAAAAAATAGTGACAAAGAATGAGGAAACGGTAGAAGTACTTAATGTCTTCTTTACCCCAGGCTTTAATAGTAAGGCCAGTTGTTCTCCAGGTACCCAGACCCCTGAGTTGGAAGACAGGCACAGAGACCAGAATGAAGCACCCATAATCCAAGGGTCAACAACATGCTACAATACTTAGACACAAGTCTTTGAGACTGGATGGGATCCACCCAAGGGGACTGAGATGGTGGAAGTTCTCATCAAGCCCCTTTCAATCATTTACCGACAGTTCTGGCTAAAAAGGCAGGACCCAGATGACTGAAAGTTATTGTGATGCCCACTTACTAGAGGGGCTAGAAGAGATACAGGGAACTAAGGCCTCTCAGCCTGACCTCAGTGCTGGGGAAGGTTATAGAGCAGATTGAGTGCCATCACACGACGTGCAGGACAACCAGGGCATCAGGCCCAGCTAGCACAGGTTTAGGAAAGGCAGGTCCTGCTTGACAGAACTGATCTTCTATGCCAGCATGTGCTGCTTGGTGGGTGAGAGAAGGGCTGTCTTTATGGATTTAAAAAAAATCTTTGATGCCATTTCCCACACCATTCTGGAGAATGTAACTGCTTGTGGCTCAGACGGATGCACTCTTCACTAGGTAAAGAACTGGATAGATGTCCAGGTCCAGAAGCTGGTGGTGAATGGACTTAAATGCAGCTGGCAACCAGTCTCCAGGACTCAGTATTGGTACCAGTCCTGTTCAATATCTTTATCAATGATCTGGATGAGGGGATTGAATGCACTTCCAGTCAATTTACAAAGGATAGAAACCTGGACAGAATTGTTGATTTGCTTGTGGGTAGGAAGGCCAGAAGTATCTGGACTGGGTAAATGGGCTGAGCTAATGGTACGAGGTTGAAAAATGTCATGTTCCTAGTCCTGAATTTGTGTCACAACTCCATGAGAGGCTACAAGCTGAAAGCAGAGTGGTTGGCAAGATACCTGGCAAAAGAGGACTTTACTCTCTATATTTAGATAGTTCTTAGGCTTTTGGTAGACAGACAACTGAATGTCATATGCCCAGGTGGCCAACAAGGACAGTGGCATCCTGGTTTATATCAGGAATAATTTGGCCTAAAGGACTAGGATAGTGATCATCTCCCTGTACTGGTAAGATCGTAGCTCAAATCCTGCATTATGTTTGGGGAACCCCATCACAAGGAAGATATTGAGGCATTGAATGATGTCCAAATAAGGTCAACAGAACTGAAATATTAATGGTTTGAGACAAAAACTGATTTCAGCTTTCACTAGCTGTATAGACCATGTTCATCAAAATGGTTTAGAAACATAATTCTTGATTTGTCTCTAAACTTCAGTAATCTTGTTACTTTTGTGGACTTATCTAATTTTACCCTCATCAGACTAACAAGCTCAACCTTTTATCAACTTGATTTCTAGTGACTTTAAATTATGTCTTTACCACCCTACAACTAAATTAATGGAATTTTCTACATTGTACCTGAATGTGAGGAAATAATCAGAATTCAGAATGCATCTGCTCATGTACAAAACAAGATGGCAAGGACAGAAAAAGTACCAAAGGGAAAAAAAATCACAAATAAAACAATCCAATAAACAACACCAAACAAATAAAAAAGACCACCAAAAACCACACACAAAAAATCAAAATTATCACCAAAAAAAGAATACCTGAAAATAATAAAAAATATATATTATTTCTCAGAGCACATCTTTTCCCCTAACTAGAAATGGGTTTCCAACCTGAATCTATTTGCAACACATGAAAATGGATGTAAAATAAAATTCCTATGCTGACATAGAAGATAACACAATAGAGCTTTGAGTTATGTAATCTGTACATCACTTATTTCATCCACCCAGAGTAAACAAAATTTTTTATAACATTTGTTTAAGGCTTGTATGGGCATAGCATAGCACAGTCTATTTAATTGTCATGATTCAATGGTATCTCATGCAGTACACCTTTATATACATTTTTATTTATAAGAGTTGTATAGGTAAATGTAAAGTTTTATGTTTACCAAAAGAATAATTCAAATTTTATCAGAGCCTTTAAGATTTTGGGTTAGTTGTATATTCTTTCATTTCTTATATATATATTGTGTATGATTTGTGAGAAAACCTTGGGTTTTATATTGATTTTATTCAAGGATTATGGTTCATCCAACTTCAAAGTTATCATCTTTGGTCTCTAAAATTTCTGAAATGTCATGCCAAGTTTTGGAAAAAGTGCATCATAATCTCAGATCAGAGAGAGTCTCATATGTACAGCCTTGCAAGAAAATTGAATTATATCAGAATGGTAGCAATTTAACCAACTTCTGAATAAGCAGAGAGTTATTATCTAAAAGTAATAATAGCTTAAAACAGTTAAATTAAAAAAAAAATTGTTTTGCTTTGTTCAGGTTTTATCATTCCCTGCCTTTTTCTTTTCTGCTGAAATAAAACTACTTCTAAATTTCGATAGTTTATTTTCATGTTTAAACAGATGGTTGATAAAAGCTTATGCAACTCAGACATCTCACCTAACCATTAATCTTCATTTCAGAGCAAGTGCTGAATATTAGTTGACAGAATTCTCTGGGGACTTTTTGAAAGAAATCCCAGATACCTGCTCTCCTTTAACTTAAAAAGTTAACCTTTACTTTATCCTACTGCAGGTCTACTTTTTAAAATGAAGTAGATGAGGAAGGACATGAAAAAAAATTTACATTTTTTCTCAATTAAGGAATTTCTTTTTCTAAAAAAAAGGAAGAGGCACTTCACAGTTCATGTTCCTATGGCCTAAGCTCAAAGTTCGCTAACTAACAGATCACCAATAATGACCTTTTTCTTCAATTTCTTGTTATGTACAATGTCTTAAAATGTTGGTATGCTCCACAGAAACCTGAAACCTGTTTATCATCATAGATAAGACTGATAGATCTTGTACCATCCTTGCGGGTATATATCCGTAAGAAGAAGGAAAAAAGATATTAGTTATAACAAAAGACTTTTTGTACTTCGATAATTCAGAAATTAAAAGTCTGGTTTTGAGATTACTGAATGTTAAGGTAAAGAGAAGTGGATCTTCTGGAGGCTCAGCATTTCAGCTCATGGCAGGAACAGACTTCTGGTTTTCATTAAAAAGTAAACATCACACTCAGACCACAGAGGTACAGAAGATTCAGTTCTTGATCCCATTTGTAGTGTTTACAAGGAATAATGTCTAGTACTTTTTTTATAGGCTTCCCATAAGTTCCACTTCAGATATTTTGCCACAGTCTGTGTGCATCATAGAAAAAAGTGTTCTAGGTGTCTTTAATAATAGAATCCACAGAAATAATATTTTAAAAAATCAAAAAGTTCTACTAAATTTGATCTGAGGTCTAGAATAAGAAAATACAACCCCAAAATTATGTATTGCCAAGTTTTTTATTTCTTCTTCTTCTTGTCTGGAAAAGTTTCTGTAGGTATCCTTTCACTTTGGAGAGTGAAAAAGACACTTAGGAACATGGAATACTCTATTTGATAGTGAATCTTCTAAAACTGGGAGAAAACAATCTAATCCTTGTAGTAACTGCATATTTCTAATAACATCTTCTTATTTCTTATTAAAAATGGTAAAAGTTAATCCAGTCTATTCTTTATTGAATTTTTTTTTAATATTAATGAAACATGAAGCTTGTTTAGTGGTCTTTTAAAGCCTTATCAACTAATGGAATCAGAATTTAAAAAAAAAAAAAAAAAAAAAACCACAAAAAAAAAAACCCAAAAAAACCCAAACAAACAAACAAACAAACAAACAAAACCTTGCACTTACAGTCTGTTGTTGGGTTGTGGTTTTTTTCTTATTTTATTGTTTTTGTTGTAGACTCATTTCATCTTGCTGACATATGCAACAATAAAGAAAATAAAATTGAATAGTATTGGCAGTTAGCCGTAGAAAACTTGAAAGATTGCAGCTTGAATATCTTCAGAAAACACTTTTGTTAGCAAAACAATTTGAATGACTGACTTGTGCCACTGTATAATTTGGAAAATCTAAAGTATTTACATACTATAATTTGAAAAAATATAAATTTGTTACTAAAGCTAAATATTGGTACTCTACATAAAACACACTGTGAAAATTTCTCCATTAAAAGGTATGTGTAGGTTCTTGGAGGTGTGGTGATAAGAAAGAAGTAAAGTTTCTTATTAGATACTGCTCAGAAGGTGCTGATTTTAATAGACTGCTATTGTTTTAATAGACTCCTCTGATCCTCATTTCTTGGTTTATGCTCCCATCCGTTACTTGAATTGGGAGTGATGTGTATCTCACAGTCTGCAGGTTTAAATGCAATACATTTGTAAAATAGCTGTATTATGACAAATCAACTCTCAAAAATGAGTAAATTAATTCCACCTGTTTTGTTAATATTTTAATATCTGATGTAGAACTTAACTCCAACACATTAAATGACTGCTTGTCTAAAAACCTTGTATTGTTCTACATTATAAAACTGTCATTTAAGAAGAACACATTTGGTTTTAAACAGATTTTCCCTTCCTTTTGAAATGAAATGTGAAAAAGATATCAGTGAATAAACCAAGTAAAGATTAATACTATGCATTTTGGTAACCTAATTATTTCTGTTTAATTATGCAAGTTTCTTGCAAACTTGTTCTTATGCTTGTAAACTTTCAAAGGGACCTGAACGAGCATTTCCTGATGCAAGATGGATGTCAGGCATTGCTGTAAAACTACAGAAGCATTTAAAAGATCAGCCACTGTGTGGATAAGAATAAGTAGGTCCTATCTGTTTGCAAGACTGATGAGTAAAAAAAAGAATTAATCTACTTCTCTGAATGACTGTCCTTTAGCAGAATTTAATTAGTGCACATGGCCAGTTAAATAAGTGATTGGTAATTTTATCAGCTTGTTTATTGGTATTCATGAGAATTAAAACTAACACTAGGGAATCAACTTTGCGGTGGCTATTTTGTCCTGGGCAAATCTAATGTCTGAGCCTGAAGAAAGGAAGCACCCCTTGCTGATTAATGTCAAGGGTGTGACTGGGGGTTTTTTATTATTTTTAACCTAAAATGTAGATCTTTACTTAAATTGTCAGCTAAAACCAGAAATGAAATTAAAATGTACTCTTTATATGTGGGTGTATATACTTATATGAAAAAATTGCAGAAAAATTATAATACATAATATTTATTTATAACATATGATTTTATTTTTCTAGGTATGCACAGTAAATACAAATTCTTCTGTTTCTTGCAATTACAACTCTCTGTATGAAGTCTGGAGGAAAGGTTGATGTACAAGCAGGGGTTAATTACACATATTCGGTGGTATCAGCAGACTATTTGTCAATTTACAAAACAGGAAAGCCATGAGCTATGATCAAGGTGCAGATATTCAGTATTTACTGAGAAATACAGAATCAGCATTTTCCAGGAAAATGTAAATATCTCTCAATACATGACATCCAGGCAATTTACATTTGCATTCTAGGATTTTCATCTTCAAGTAAGGTGTTCTAGACAACTGGCATTATGTACATATATATATGAATGTGTGAAATATATATATGTATATCCCAGAACAAAGTTTTCTACAGCAGTATACTGCAGAAATAGATATCCTATTTTTGGCCTTTTTAGCAGAAGAAGCTTTTGACTTTGTTTGGGTAATTATTACCTAAAAAACAATATAAACAAAAGGTTTCTAAGTATGGCTTTTATGACCATTGTCTGGAGATACAGCCAATGCTAGTAAATAAGTGCAAACTCTTAGTAAATATTTAGGAAATTATTTTGGTTTGGTTTGGTTTGTTTTTTCCCCAATCCATAGTAATAAATACTTTTGTATTTACTAGTGTTCTTTTTCTTCTTCCAGAATTATATGTAGCTTGTCGGGGGTATTTACTGGCCTATCACAGCAAATTTTGTCGTCTTTTCCACAAAAAAACCACTTATCTTTCATCGATTCTTAGTTACATGTAAAGTGCAATTCGGCCTTATAAAAAAACCCCAACGTAATAAGTACCATATCAGGAATGTGCATCTAATAATTTTCTATTTTTTTAATTCTAACTCCCTTGGTCTTTAGCTAATCCTATTCTATGCATTTATTTGCAAATGGTATTAACATTGAATGAAAAGATTGATTGATTGATTGATTGATTGAAAAAACCCACTCTTATATAAATACTTCCCTTATAAGAATTTTCTAAAAAAAAAAAAAAAAAAAAAAAAAACCCAAAAAAAAAAAAAAAAAAAAAAAAAAAACTAGGAAAATGATGGAAAACTTATTTATTTATTTGGAAGACAAAATTTTTGGCCTACATCGTACTGTATAATTTCCTAATTCTGTTTCCTCTAGGGATGAACATAGTCATCATGAAAGACACATGAACCTGAGTGTACAGCACAGTCAATAAATCTGCTAAAAACTGAAGATTGATTTCGTTAGGCTTACAGTCCATATCTTCTTGTCTTGAAATTTACTTTGAAAAATAGTATTTTCCAATTAGTATAATTTTTATATTTATGTATCTCTATATATTGTGACTATTTATATATAATATATATGCATGTATAGAATGTGTTTCTACAAAGGGACTACAGTAATCTGTGCAACCTAATTCTAAATGGAACCAGAACTTCCAAATTATCTTTTCCCCTGTTGCATTACATCAATATTGGTGTTATCAATGGATATAAGTTGATAAGGCATCATTTGTTAGATAGTAGTTGAAAATTGCCAGAAAATGCCCTGATGTTTATGGTACGCTTTCTCCACAAAATTCTATCTCCTTAGAATTGCCACGTCATATATCACATACCACAGGCAATGCTGCAAAGACAATTTAATTGAAGCACTGTAATAAGAACCAGGTATTGGTGATTAAGAATTCTTGGAATCAGGATGTCTCATGATTCACATTTCTGTGTAAATTGGGCTTTTGTACTGGCTTAATTTTATTGATGTCTTTAACTTGTTTTCTCAATCTGACTTTTTAAAGCATGGGTGTAACTCACAGAATGGGAAATGTTGGCCACAGTGGGCAATCTGATCCAACCTCCCTGCTCCAGCAGGGTCATTTTAAGCACATGGCACAGAATATCATCCAGATTAATTCTTGATATCTGCAGGGAAGGACACTCAGCAACGCCTCTAGGTAACCTGTTCCAGTGCATGGCCAGCCTAGCAGTAAAGAAGTTTTCCTCATGTTCAAGTGGAACTTTCTGGGCATAAGTCTCTGTTGCCTCTTGTCCTATTCCTTGGCGCCACTGAGAAAAGCCTGGCTTCATCCTTTTGAAACCCTCCCTTCAGATACTCATAGATATGGATATGATCTCCTCTCAGTCTTCCTTTCTTGATGCTAAACAGGCCCAGCTATGTAAGCCTATCCTCATAAGAGAGTTGTTCCCATCCCCTATCACATTTCCAGTCCTCCAAGAGCTTCATGTATTAATGAGCTCAGAACTGGACAGAGTGCTCCAGATGCAACCTCACCAGGGATGAGCAATGCAGCTGCTCTTTCCTGCTTGGAATGGGGTCCATGAAGATTCCCCACACACATAATCTGCAGCCATAAGCACTGGCTGAGGGGGATGGAATGGAGGTTGGAGCAGAGTGGAAACCCTGTGGCCGAGACTCTGTTGAAACCTTTACAGGGAAGTGAACTGGATGGTAATTCGCAGCTGATAAACTCCATAGGAGCTGTCAGTCAGGGGAGGTAGGGGAAGGTGCCATGCTCTCAAGGCAGGAACTATGGCAAAATTGCTCTCCTTAGAAGAGCTTGGTTTATTTTAACCTAATTGTAATACTAACACACAACTCCATCCCCAAGTTACGATCACCCCTCACTGAGGAACTGCTTATATTTTATAAGTTTAAGATCAAAGCAAGAGAATCCTGCATCAATCAATAAAAAAGTATGTATGACTAGAGGCATTAAATCTCTACTTATATGTAAAGAAACAGTTTAAAAGTATGTTGAAAATGGGGAAAATTAGGGAAGACTCCATTGTAATTGCTGGAATCAGTTATTGGGTTGAACCTGTCATCTCACTCATAAGAATGGGCAAGAACCACAATCTCTGTGTACTGAGTACTTTTATTGGGGATTAGAGTTTGTCTGTGCATTGCTTTGAATATGTTTCTGCAGTAAGATACCATCACAAACAGCCCTTGAACTGTCACATTTTTGTATTAAGAAAGAGTGTTATTTTCTAAACTATTGGTGTGAGCACTTCATGGGCTCTGTCAATTGCTGGCGGTGCGGAACATACTCAAAGTGGAAAGACCAGCTGACGGATCTCCTCTTGATGTCTTCCTTGAATAAGTCAGCCAAACCACCCTCCAATCCAGCACGATTGCTCTGCGAAGGGTCCCCATACCAGGATGCTCACAGACTGGTTGGGTACAAGGGTCTTGGCTTTCCTCAAGCACTGACAAACAAAACAAATAGTAAGGGTCAAGAAAATCTCCTGAGAGTAAGGGTTGAGGAATCTCCCCTATTCATGTGACAATCAGCAAACTTGACTTTGAGCAGCAGAGTTGTCATGCAATGTATGTGAAGCTGTAAATAAATATGATTAATAAAATTATGATCATAGTGTCAGGGTCCAAAGAACACCCAAAGTCTCTACAGTCTTTTTCACATCCTGTCAGGAAATTTTCCTAATCTTCATTTCCAAATTGTCCAAATTGTGAAAAACTTTCTGAATTCTACTCAAAATGAATTAAAAATGCTTACAAAATATTGCACATTCAATCAGATTAAAAATTAAGGATGCCATTTTAACCTTTCATCTGATCCCCTAGCAAAGCACAGAAATTGTTTCAGAACATATTTTTCACAAGTCTGAGGGCAGAAGTTTCAAAATCACTGGCCTTTATCTTAGTTAATGTTTTCAGTTTGCTTGTGGACAAACACTCAGCATAAACACGATCACAATTGGCAATCTTGATGACTGCCTCAGCAGGACAGCTCGAGAGTTAATGGACATGAAAGCTGAAGTGGTTCAAGTTGAAAAGCACAGATCTATCCTGTTGGTAGAACACTTCTGTTTTTTTCATACTGCTACAGATAGAATTTTTTATTAGGGTTACAGGCATTAGCTTCTTCCTTGGTTTTGTCTTAACCAGAGAAAATAAACAATTTTAGGAACAGGAAATGAATTTTCTGGCTACTGTTTTTCTTTGGTAAATGATATATTTCTAATATGATTGCTAAACCCTGAAGTGTTTTTGAATGATAGCCTATGGCACACAATATGATAGATTTGAATAACAAGATGCTGTGTTAACTTCTTTTATATACCACAAATCTCACATAGTCAGAACTTAAAAAGTAGGTATAAAATTTAACATAAAATGAACAAGAACATTTTAGAAAGAAGTAATTTGATGTAGCTTTCCATGTCAGAGTAGGTCTGAACATAAGCCTTCTCTGTGCAACCCAGAAGCTTTAAGCAGAAAAGCTTGATGTGTGTGGGGGGAAGCTGAAGGCAAAACATATAGTGCCTGAGGCAATCAGCAGTATCTCTGAATCCTCTTGGATATTTCTGAAAATGCAGTAATTCAAAAGTGTGTTATGGAGACTTATATGAAGTTAGTTCCAGTTAGAGGAGTAAAAAAGTGGTGTTACCTTACTTCTGCATGATATTCAGAATTGCATTTGTTACCCAATGGACACACAAATTATTCAAAGCAATCTCATGCCTCAGATGAAATATCTGAGAAAGAAAAATATTTATCATCTCAGTTAATTCTACACCAGAGGACAGCTCAGAGCACATTACTGACTAAGAAGGCCCTTAGCATTGCATTTCTTCTCCACTGAACACTCAAAAAATTAGTCAAGTAGGTAGCTATTTAGTGCAACATAAAGCTTGTTACTGAAATTGCTTTTAGAAATGGGCAACATTCTGAATAACAGAAATTTTATGCCTTCCTTCCTTCCTGCGTTGATTTGGGAAGACAGGTGTCTGACAGGGAAAGCTGGAGCCTCCCTTGGAATGGAGAATATAAACCCCCTCCCTCCAAATTATTATAATTTTGAAATTAAGGGGCTCTCAGGCAAAGACATAAGAATAGGAATAACAGTTTTTTACTAGGAATACTAAAAATCAAAATGTAGTAGTACAAAA
>WEIU01003881.1:9604-26344 GCA_013389925.1 Aegithalos caudatus
TCCAGCTTTTGCTGGCAGATACTTGTCCTTTCAAAACCAGGACAGACTTACTACCAAAATTAGTAGAGCTGTTGTAACTCTGTAATTGAAAGTTTTCTCCCAGTGCATGGGGAAGTCAATTTCTGTTGCTGAAGAGGAAGGGAAAAAGTTCCCACAAGAGACTAGCCACCAAGTTAGTGCAATTGATAAACAAGGGCATAGTTAGATGCACAGTTCACCTGTTTTACCAGCAGTAGATCTGGAGTGCATTGTGTGTCTATATTTCCTGTAGATATCTCATGTATGTTCACAGAATAACTCTGCAGGGAACACAGAAAGAGTCTCATGCTTCATTAACTGCTCAGATCTGGGAAATACTGTATATTTTGGATGTGTCTTATCCAGTGAATGTGTGGATCAGCTATGCAGTATACCAGGAATATGTTCTGTACATCCTAAAAATGCTGTTGTTATGTCAACGTATAGGGATTCCCATGGCCCTGTTTCTACCTTGGATTTCTATAGGCCTGTTAGATATGGAAAGGAGGTGAATTCAGAGAGGTCTCAATGCTACCATTAACACAGTGCTGTATTATCAACTACCTTTTTCTGCCTGCATAATTCCTGCACAGCTCTTTAGATATACAGAAGGAATAAAAACTGCACGCTGTTTTGATCTCTCTTCTTAAAAAACAGTTATCTGTTGTGAAAAATGAGGTTCACTTATAAATTTTAAGAAATAAGTTTAATAAAAAATAGTAAGACCATTAGAAGACAAAAAGATGCAAATTACATCCAGCCGGGTGACTTGGCATTCAGCCAAGTCCACACTTTGCTGTTTCAGAGGCCTTCTTCAAATACCCTTTCTAGCACTTTTCTACAAACTATTTTCCATATTCCAGGAACTGTTTAGCATGGCCCCTCGGACCCTCCTTTTTAGAGCATTAGTGTTTCTTGGCTGTATCTTCTTTATCTTCTCCATTTTGGGCCTTGGTCCATGCTTTTCACAGACAGTTGGTGTTGATAGTTGGTATGTCAGCAGCAGGGTCCTCACCATATATTTTACTAGATATTATCTAGTAAATTTATCTAGTAAATTTACTAGATATTATCCCCACCAAACAGACAGTTCAAGCATACTATATTCCACTACTACCACTACGCTTAAGTTTCACTAATATTCCACTAATAACAGAAATAAAACCTTATATATTTACAAAGTTAATAATCATATAGCACACACCTTAATATTTGCAAAAAGCCAACTTTATAATACGCACATAACATCTGTGAAGTTCTGAACAAAGCTGCAAGGGTAGCTTACCTTTTTAAGTGGTATTTATATCCATCTTGGTCCTGGGTATAAGTTTTCTCATCCTCCAGGAAAGGCCTGGAGATACTTGAGACATAGTGTAAGGTTTATAATCATGTCTCTAAGTGGAGGTCAAATCCATATTCTCATGTCTCTTGACATGCTTTTCAGATGGTTTAGGTTTCTGTGGCAATGCTTCATGAGCTATGTAATCTCTCCTGTGAATAATAATTTCTTTTTTTTTTTTTTTCCAGAAAAAAAATGCTCCTTTTTCTGGGCACTCAAAGAAATTAATACTTCCCCTTATCTCTCCACCAGCTAAGAAAGTATGGATATGATAACAGCAGTTGTTGAAACACACAAGCCTTTTGCATTTGAAAACATGGATGCTGAAAAAGGAACAGAGACAGCTCTTTATAACCCCAGCCAGGCCAGGTTCCCCCTTCTTTCCACCCAGCAAGGGTAATGGCTTTTTACAGTGTTGGGGGTTAGGTTTGTGCCTTTTTACTTAGAGAATTTTTTCCCTCATAAGTTGCTAGGTGTTAACTACTGGGTGCTTATGGATGCTTGACCAAACCAAAGAGGAGGCCAAAAGTTGGGATAGGGAGATAACGGGAGGGAGGGGGAGATAAGGGAGTTTTGGGGCAGGTAAAGGACGGGGGTGGGGTCACCTTCTCCGCTCTTGCTCTCGGCATCGGAGAGAGGACAGCCAGGCTGCTGCTTGGGGCAGAAATTCACTGTCACCAGAAAGTCCGGGAAATCTGCCATCATCTGCTCGTGTGCCCCGGAATTCTGAGCTGCCTCCTGCCCTGCTGGGCCGGCCCTGTCCCGCCGCTGCCCTTCTCTTCGGCACTGCCGGCGCTGTGGCCCCGCACTGCCCTGCCCTGCCGGGACATCTCCGCTGTTCCAGCTGCCACCGGCAGAGCTCCTGATACATCTCACCCACCAGCCCGGGATTTTCCACCCTTCCAGCCTGGTGCTCTTGAGAGATCAGACTGTCCCGAGCTTTGTGAAAAGAAAGCCCCTCGAGGTTCCTGATCTGTTTATTATTAATGCTGTAGTTGTTGTTGTTTGTGTGTTATACATACTAGTGAAGAGCTGTTATTCCTATCCCCATGCCTCTGCCTGAAAGCCCCTTTAATTTTCTAAATTATAATAATTTGGAGGGAGAGGATTTGAATTCTCCATTTCCTAGGGAGGTCCTGTCCCTCCTTAGCAGATACCTATCTTTGAAACCAAGACACAAAGCTATCTCTTTTTTTACAGTGGAATTACACCAGAAGACATAACTCCTTTTAAAAGGCAATAATTACAGCAGTGTGTATAGGAAACATAGGAGAGTGGAAGCAACAGCCTTCCCAGACAACACGCTGGACACCAGCCCAGGCTGGGGAGGTAACATCAGAACAGTTTTACAGCAAATTACCAGCTGGGCAAAGAAACATCAACATGGCCAGATAGTCAGCTTTTTCTCAGATATTGCTTTAAAAGAACTACTTAAGGTACTGGGATAGTGTTACTTAGCTCTAGGACAACCTTGCTGAACCACAAGATTGAGAAGAAAACAACTTTACTGTCCGACATTCAATATCCTTGTTGTAAATGAAATCAGTTAATTTTATCAATAAGGAATTTACTGAAAAATCGTGATATAAAAGTTCAAGAAAGCCACAAGCAAAATCAGTGTNAATCGTGATATAAAAGTTCAAGAAAGCCACAAGCAAAATCAGTGTTGAGGCCAGGATCGGCAAAAGGTGAACCATGGATTTGGCCTCTATCGCACCGTGTCCTCCTTGGTTCGCAAATTCTGTCTTCATGAAGTCAGTTTGTATACAGTTTTTTGGCTGGGTGTTGAACAGCCTAGGACTTTTCTGTCTCTTGTGTTTCTTGCATAATCATATCCTTGCTGCCAGTCTGTTGAACAGTTTTCCAGAAGAGATGGGAGTTTGATTTGATTTATGGGAACTCACTATTGGGATGCACGGTCTTGACGAGGTAGATTAGATCCATATCGAGCATTAATCACTGGGTTGTTGTCAGGCTCATCTTCTAGAGGAGACCCATCTCCCTTCAGTGTCACCTTTCGTTCCCTTGCAAATTAGTTCCTTCCTGGGTTACTGGCAGAAGTTTTTGCAATCCCTGGGCTGTTTATATTTCTTACACATGAAAGATTTTATACTGTATTTTTACAATAAAATGTGAATTATTTCATTATATATATCACATCCTGAACCTATTTCACTGCCTAAATTCTTTGGTCAGTATAGGATCTATTCTAGTATTAATATTGCACTTTGCTTCTGGAGTGATGCTGAGTGGGCAAGAGCCTGAGCCTCTGAATACACTGTGTTAGTGATACATTTTAGCAAAATATATGAGGCTCTCAAAAGTCTGTGTAAAGTAGAAGAAAAGATAATTCATATTGCAAAGTATTAGATACAGTGGTAAAAACAGACATGAAGAAGTAAAAAACAACGAAGATGTCGTACTTGTTCCAGTCCCTTGGCATACTGCTTTCAGCAATCTAAAGCCAATGTATTTTTTAAGAAAGGTCAAGAAAAGACAAGCTGGAACACAACAGACATTCAGCATCCTCAGCAGCAGGGAGAACTCAGTAATAGAGAGGTTTTTTCCAAGCCAGTCATTGCACACTTCCATGTTTGAAAGAGTCAATATGTACCTGAACCAAGTAACAGATCACAGGTAGGAAATACTTTAGCAGAGAGAAGAAATGTTTTCTGGCAGTAGGTATACAAAGGGGAAGAAGTCGGTAGGGTTCTGCATTAGGATGGATACAGTGAGAGCTGGAAAAAGTCCTCACTGAGCCACTCTCCATCATTTACCAGTCACCCTGGCTGACCAAGGAGGTCACAAAAGACTGGACGTTAGCAAATATTACTCCTGTTTATAGGGAAGGGTAGAAGGAAGATACGGGGAACTACAGGCCTGTTAGCCTGACCTCAGTGTCATGGGAGGTCATGAAGCAGATCATGTGGAGTGTTATAAGACAAGTGTGAGATAACCAGAGGATAGAGCCCAGTCAGCATAGGTTTGTGAAATGCAGGTCCCAGGTCCTGATTGACCAGCCTGATTGTTTTCTATGACCAGGTGGCCTGGTTAGTTGATGAAGGAAAGGCTGTGGATGTGTCTACCTGGACATTTGTAAAGCCTTTGACACTACATCCCAAAGCCTTCTCCTGGGAAATTGTATGCCCCTGGCTTGTACAGGTACTGTCATTACTGGGTAAAGAACTGCTTGGATGGCTGGGTCCTGAGAGTGTTGCTAAATGAAGTTAGATCCAGCTGGGGCCCAGTCACCAGTGGTGTCCCCCAGGGCTCTGTATTGGGGTCAGCCCTGTTTAGTATCTTTATCAATGATGTGAATGAGGGAATTGAGTGCAGCCTTACTCAGTTTGCAGATGACACCAAGCTGGGCAGGAGTGTTGATCTGCCAGAGTGTAAGAAGGCTCTTCAGAGGGATCTGGACAGGCTGGATCTATGGGCTGAGGCCAGTGGTATGTGGTTCAACAAGGCCAAGTGACAGGTCCTGCCCTTCAGTCTTGTGACAGACTGAGAATCAGAAAGACTTAATGTAAACCTGAAAGAGCTAATGTCTCAAACACTTGACAGAAGAGAAAAGGAATGTAACCATGCCAATTAGATAAGATTTGGTTAGAAAAGGGAGTCTTGTAGAGGCAGCATTGTGCTTTTCTGGGACCAGCTTCCTTATCTTGGGTAACTTTTTAAAAACAAATTTTAAACCATGAGACTATCTAACACCCTTTTGAAAAGTTCTAGAGTAACAAAATGCCCATGCAAGTACTAGACTATAAAGAGCGCAATAGTGAGAGGCGAGAGTGTGCACGAATCATCCACAAACCTGCCATGCAGAGAAAAGAGACCGGAGACAGTACTGGAGCCCTGGGTGGTGACACAGATCTATTTTCTCTACCTCTATTTTCCTATCTCTCCTTCTTCCTTTCTTCCTCTGCTTAAAAGTTTGAATCACTCCTGCTGCAGACTGTTCAGAGATCACTATTATCACATGCTGTTCAGAAAAGTTTAATATGTGACTGTCCAGAGAAGTTTACATCATTGCTGCCATAGACCTTTCAGCCTACCATAATATTCAAATCTTTCCCACCATAAATAAAACTGTTTAATTTATCAGCATGGTGGTGTTTTGCTGTAATTCAGCCCTTGAGTGCCCCAAGAAGGTGCTGCAGGACTGCCCTCTGGGAACTTGACACGTTACAACAGCCACAGGCAGTGCTGCAGGCTGGGGGCAGTGCGTCTGGAAAGGTGCCAGAGGCAAAGAACCCAAGGATGATGGTCAACATTGGCTGAACATCAGCCAGCGAGTGGCCAGGAGCCAACAGCATCCTGGCCTGTATCAGGAATAGTGTGGCCAGCAAGAACAGAGAAGGGATCATTCCCCTGTGCTCATCACTGGTGGGGCCACAGTGTATTCAGTTTTGGGCCTCTCACCCACAACAGGAAAAACACTGAATATCTGGAGTGTGTCCAGAGGACAGTGGAGCTGGTGAAAAGCACAAGTCCTATGAGGAGTGGCTCAGGAAGGTGGGGTTGTTTAGACTGGAGAAGAAGAGGCTCAGGGATTACCCTACCACGCTCTCCAACTACCTGAAAGAAGGGTGTAGCCAGCTGGAGATCAGTTTTTCCTCCTTGATAGGATGACAAGAAATGGCCTCAAGTTGCACCAGTGGGGTTTAGAATGGATATTAAGAAGAATCTCTCTATGGAAAGGGTCATTGAAAATTGGAACATGCTGTCCAGGGACATGGTTGAATCCCTGCTTCTGGAGGTATTTAAAAGCTAAGTAGATGTGGCAGTTAGGATTATGGTTTACTGGTAGACTTGCTAAATTAATGGCTGGACTTTATGTTCCTGAGGTTTTTCCAGCCTAAAGGATTCTCTGTGGACAAATGAATGGTGTTAGCTGGTAAGAAGACTTCAATAGCCATTGTCCTCTCTCAGGTTTCTACTTCAATTCAGCAAAGGCAAGAATGATATTACTCAAGATTTTGCCTGTGATGAGGAAGTAAGCATCAAGCTCAGACCACAGCCACCATTTAAGGAAAGGAAAGCTTTCAGATCCATTTTAAAGGATCAAATTCCTACTTTTCATGAGTTCCTTCTGTGGACAAGTACTTGGAACATCATTCTCCCAGGAGCAGGGAAAAGCCTCTGAAGTAAATTCCATCAGGGAAATGGGTACAGTGTAAGTATGAAGACTTCTTCCAAACATCAAGACTGAGGAATAACAAAGGTGAGAAAAACAGACAGCCCAGCAATCCCAAGTCACTGCCTTGAGAAAAATATCCACCCCTTCTTTCTAATCATCAAGATCTACCACACTCAGACCTTCCTGTAAATCAGGCACTAAGGTTACAGTATGCAAAGTATAGAAAACACAGAACAAAAGGAAAATATTCCTCCAATATCCTAAATACTTTATCAGACATTCTTTCTAGTTTACGGAAACCTTCCCAAAAATACCAAGATCTTGACTGTGCTTCTCTGGCCCTTGTATTCTCTGATTAGATGATATCTCAATCTTCAGAAAGTGCCACATCCAGTAACCAACTCTAGTAAGCTGGTAATAGATGAGGAGAAAGTTGAGATAGTTTATTTCACCTCATTATTCAATGGCAATCTCTTTCCCCACACCTCTCAAGCACAGGACAGACAGCAGGATGAGCACTGGGGAAGCAAGGTGCTTCCCACCATAGAGATCAAGTTCATGACCATCATGAACATATACATAAGTAATCGACTGGATGGTGACATCCAGAGGGTAGCAGTCACCAGTGACAAGTAGTGTTCCCCAGGGCTCTGTATTGGGAATGGTGTTATTTAATATCATCATTAATGACATAGTCAAAGGGATCAAGTGTACTCTCAGCAAATTTGCAAGTGACACCATGCTGAGTGATGTAGCTGACACATCTGAAGGACAGGATGCCATTTGGAGAGACCTGGACAAGCTCAAGAACTGAGCCAGTGGGAATCTCAGAATGTTTACCAAGATCAAGTGCAAGGCACTGCACGTGTGTCAGGGCAATCCCCAGTACCAACACAGTCTGTGGGATGAACAGATCAGAGCAGCCCTGCTGAGAAGGATTTGGGGATGCTGGTGGATGAGAGGCTGGACACGAGCCAACAATGGGCACGCACAGCCCAGAAAGCCAAACGTGTCCTGGGCTGCATCCAGAGCAGTGTGGGTAGCAGGCCCAGGGAGGGGATTCTGCCCCTCTGCTCTGCTCTGCTGAGAGCCCACCTGCATCCAGCTCTGGGGTCCCAGCACAGGAAGGACATGGCTCTGTTGGAGACGGTCCAGAGGAAAGTCATTAACATGATCAGAGGGATGGAGCAGCTCTCCTTTGAGGAAAGGCTGGGAGAAATGTGGTTGTTCAGCTTGGAGAAGAGAAGGCTTCAGGGTAACCTAATTGCATCCTTCCAGTACCTGAAGGAAGCCTAGAAGAAAGTGGAGAGGGACTGTTTAGAAGAGCATGTTGTGACAGGACAAAGGGGAATGGCTTCAAACTGAAAGAAAGTAGTTTTAGATTAGGTATTAGGAAATTTTTCACTGTGAGGGTGGTGAGGCACTGGCCCAAGTCTCCCAAAGAAGTTGTAGATGCTCCATCCCTAGGAATGTTCAAGGCCAGGCTGGATGGAGCTCTGAGCAATCTGGTCTAATGAAAGGGGTCCCTGCCCACAGAGTTAGAATTAAATGATCTTTAAATTGCCTTTTAATCCAAGCTATTCTATGAGTCTATGATGTCTCTGAAAGTAGCTCAGTCTGGGTTGTGCAAGACATCTCCATTATATCTGCAAAAATGAGGACAATGGGTACTGATTTTTTGAGTAATCTCCATACTAATGGAGCTAAAATGCTACCATGGATTGTCTTTCATTGATGACTTCCTTCTTTCCACAATGGGACCAGGCTAGAACTGGGTGGGCAATGCTCATCGTGTCAAAAAGAGGCCCTCAGATTTCTTCCCAGAGCCATAGAAGTTTATGTCCTTTTCTGGTTTGAGTCAAACACTCTACAGTGAGTGTGATTTCCTGATTAAGGACTTCAGGAACCAACCCACAGCAAGAGGAGAAGACCTCTGGTTTTATTCTCATACATCATTCCTAGCAAAATCAGTATTCCCCAATGAATAAATATCTTCCAGTGTGACACTTAGATATGAATTACTCATTCGAAAGGATTTCTAGACTTAGTACAGTCCTTATTAAACTAAACATACAAATGTAGGCAATTTACAGTCAGCAGGTGACTGTACAGATGATCTACATTTGTACAGATGATCTCTGGTCTACATTCAAGGGTACATTTCCATATACTGAATCTTTTTCCGAAAGAGTACAAAGGGGGAAGAAGGGTCTAGAGGGCTCAAATAAAGCTCACCATATTTTTGAGGAGCCAGTTTCTCATTTGCATTAAAATTCCTTCTCTGAAATCATAAATCAGGAGGAGTCCTTGTGGATTCATTTTTGTCTCAAGGGAGTTTTGAGCTAGGGCTTGAAAAAGGAAGTCTTCACAGGGAGCAAGACAGAACACAGACAATACCTGACATTAAAATATTAGCAGAAAACCCTTTGGAGTACAAATCTCAGGAGAAAGAAGAAGATGAGTGTAAGAAACTTCTTAAACTTCCCTAAGAATTTTATAAAATTTCTACTTTCATGTAGCTGAAGGAGAGGCAAACAGGAAGATGTGAAAACAATGAATGTGCTTACTCTTGCTAATCCATGTGACCTTTTTGGAACGGATTTTTTTCACAAAAACCTCCCAGCACAACACTGACACTTTCTGGCCACACTTGTGGTCTTCCAGCATTCTTTGGAATTGTCATTCTCCAACAGAAAATGATCTATCTATTCTTTCTGCTCCAAATCTGCTGACTTCATACTTAGACTAAAACTTCACAGCAGCTTTAGTCCACCTGCTCTCCTAAGATCTCCATGATGCAGCAGGCAGTCTTTAGCTTGGTTCTGGAGTGTGTTGAGGAGGCCCTTATGTCAGCTTTTTATGGTAAAAGTGCACTCAGACCTATGTGGGGGAAATAGCTATTCTCCTAGCTCATCGTGGACCTGCATATGGTGCAGCCAGGTGCCAGCAGCAGAATTTTGCAAATAAGAAATGGCTGATGAGGAGCAAATTAACGGCACTTCACTAATTCCTCAGTTAGTAGCCCATTACAACCCGGCTGCATACATAAGGTTTGGAGGGACAGGGTTTGGAAGAACCTGGTTTCCTAAATGATCTGAAACAGAGGCCTTGTGCAGCTTCCCACAGTACCACAGAGGCTCACCTCTGCAGACAAATTATACTGCATCCTGATGGACATTTGCAAGGCAGCATCCTGCATCTGCCCTATAGCACTTGGCAACAGGAAGGGTCAGGGATCCTACAGATCAGCAGGACAAGGGTGTGCAGTGCAGGTACCTCTCTGAACTCTGACAGGTGCAGGCAAGGAACAGCTGGCAGAACTGACATTTTTCCCCTTGCAGACATTCCTGTATTATGAATGCTAGGGAACGCCTCAACAGCCCAAGATGGAAAAAAGGCCAGGATTGCCTGCAGATGGCAGTAGCCCCAAGCTGTCACACTCTTTGCTCAGTGATGAAGTTTTCAGCATGATTATGTGGAAACACAATTGGTTTTACACCTCAAATATTCATCCCTTCCTCTGGTACATAATTCTGCTTTCTTAGATGAAGTTGAGTGAATTGTGTCAAATTTGCTCTAAATTATGATGTATGCCCTCAGATTTTACTACTCACTGTATTATAGAAAAACAAACAAACAAATAATTATCATCAGTGATAATACATCACCAACATAGGATAGTAAGAAAGCTTTATTTCTACACCCACAGACATGCCTGAAAATATTTCTTACTGGAAAGTAATGGAAAAAATAGAGCAAGACTCTTAATAAGAACAATGCTGACTTAGAAGTTTGCTACACTTTACTACTTCTGGCATCATAAATATTTATAAAATAGCTACATGATTCTTCAGGACTGAAGTCACTGTTTTGTGACTGCAGCAAGCCAGCACTTTAATGTCAGCGCTAAGCTGTACAGGCATTCTGATGCTGCAGTTGTCAAATTATCCCCTTTTTTTCTAAAAAATAATGATACCTAAATTGTGGCATCTGCTATGCTTTGCTTAGATATGGGGTTGGGACATTTTTGTTAATTCTTTTGATTTTCGCTGTCGTTGGATTTTCCAAATTATGCTTTTCTTGACTGGGGTCTACCAAATGAGTGTCACCAATGCTGCTAATAAAGTAAAACAAGTAATTACATAAGAATGGGGAGGCTTACCAAGAATTATGGAAGAATAACAGACCTTTTGAGGGTCAAAAGAATACAGGTCTTCTTCATTTATCTAAACAGAAGCTGAGATGAAATCCATTAATAATTTATCAGCTTACATTAAATACTTGGTTAAACCAGGGAGGGCACCCTGGAGCCACAGCTTGGGACCAGAATTCAGGATATTTGCTATGTGGATTACTACTGATGATTACTGTCCTCAAAAGTCATGGATGTCATTACTGCTTGAGAAAAAAAAACCTGCAGCCTACAAATGGCTGAACTGCCATTCAGGAGAATGTAGTTCTCCCTTGCTAAAATGAATCCTCACTGGGAAATGCAACATCTCCTTAAGCACATAATCTACTTCTTGTACCATCTCCAATTTCTGTGAATGGTCAGATTGAAAAAATAGCATAGAAATCTTGTGTTTACATGGCATGATGATGCTGTGCAAAACAAGGCAGGGATGTGAAAAATCTGGTGAAGAATTAAGGCAGGCTCTAATAACAAGAACTGATAGCCCACAGTTGGGTTGCAAAGAAAATCACTGAAGTCTTCAGTTTTGTAAATACCTTCTCTTCCAAGCTATGGAGATAGAGGCCCAGCTACCTGACTGAGTTGTAGAAGAGATGACAGATGAGATGCTTGCAAAGGGAAGATCATCCACGTGCAAAGTATCAAAGTATATTACGTACATATATTGAATATGGTGAAAAAGAAGCATATGATAAGTAAAATGTTTTGGTTTTAGATGGTGAATGGATTTAAAACAAATAATGAAAAAAAAACCAATAAGAGGAAGCTCTCCCCTGAGATACGTTTGAAGGCCTTGTGACGATAACAGCACAAAAGCATGTTAACCTGGAACATTTTGGAGATTATTTGTAATTCCCATCCAACTCAGAAACTTTTTTCTTTGTGCCATATTAGAAGGCTGAAGTTTGGGTGCCAAACTTCACTTTTTTCACCAACACATACATTCACCACATGTTAGAATAGATGGTTCAGTAGTCACCCCCAAATTAATAAGTAGCTGTTAAGAGCAGGCTTTGACACATTTACATGCACACAGTCTTTACTGCAAATTTAGCAAAAGAGAAAGGTATCTGTAGATGTATGGTCCTCATCAGTGCCTAAAGAATGAACTTCATGATTATTTAATCTTCCAAATTTATGTCATGGAAAACTGCTATGGAAAAGTGTGGTCTGGCCATATAAACATAATGGAAAGATCATAAGTTGATCTATGAATCCATGTAGCTTAGAGAATTGAATGCAAATTTTGGGTAACTGTTAAAAGACAGTCACTTTACTTTTGAAGGACAGACATTCTTAAGGTATAAACCCCTTTTGATGAGAAAAAACATTAAATGAAGTAAGTTATACATTAGGAAGAATTTATATTTCCTGATGAACTGTTCCCTGTATCCACATTTATCCTGCACGGAAATGAAGTCCTAGATTTTGTCATTGAGCAGTGTGATTCTGTCCTGGCAGCCAACCTGTCCAATTCTTCCTTTACAGCTGCCTTGAGACATTCTTACAGCTGCAGAAATTACCAATGGTTTTTATATAAAACTGGTGTGTCAGCTGTACTGTGCCTATACAGGTGAAGCCATGCTCTCTGCTCCTTGTGTTAATGTGGTATACAGTTCTGTGTTCTTTCTCATTCCTACATACTTCTGTAAAACTTTCCAAATACACTGCTGATAGGAATTTTAATTGATTGATTTTCATTTCCCTAATCCCTGCCATTGCTTTCCATACAGTCATTGCTTTCCTACGCAGAAAAATTCAAATTATTCTGTAAATTTAGATTCAGAAAGTCTTACACAGTCACTGCAGTCTTAGTGCAGTATACATGCACTTCTGATCAAATCCTTAGGCTAACTCCAGAGTGTAGAATAATATCTCTCACTGACATGGTGCTTTATATGAAGTGTTGATACACACTGTAATTAACAAACCACATAGATAGTCTCGAAGATGTTTCTGTGAACACTAGAAAATGTGAAGGGGCTTTTCTCTAGGACTTTTCTACTTTGAAGAAGCAGGCTGTAAGCACTTAAACAATTTGTGAGTCCAGTTAGGACCCCCTCCAGCCCTTTTTACAGACAACTAGGATCTTAGAAGATATACCTTGTTCATTCACTTTAAAAACACAGTTCCCAGAAGTTTCCCATCAGTAAAACCTCTGCAGGAATCAGGTATGTGCAGGGAATCAGGCTGTAAGCAGGGAAGAAGGACTCCTGAAACTAGAAGGAGCAAATATGCTTAGATGGAGGCTGGGGAGAAACCATGGTGAAAGATTATGATGGCACTGTCTGCCCTTACGAGAGGACAGACAAAGTAAAAGGAGATTAACATATTGGAGGGGACTATAAAAGGCCCTCAGAGGGGTCTCCAGGACTCAAGGAGGAGGGACAAAATGTGTGAGAAGGAAAAAGTGGCATCACACACTAGGAAGAACCATCATTTGGGAAACCTCAGTTTTGCTTTTAGTGATCAATTTGATTATATAACTAGGCAGCTTGCATTAATTGTAGAAAAATCTGGCAAAATATTCTATGTCTTTGGCCTGTTGAAGCACCCTTACATTACTGCATTTATTTGCAAGGCGCATGGATTCATGATAGCTTTCTAGCCAGAGGTATTTGTTCCCTTTACAAAACAAATAGAACCTACTGGAAGTAAACCAGGTGAAGCCCTTTTAATGCTAAGTAGTGTGCATGAAAATATTTTCAATAAAACTATACACAAACATTTGAAATCTGACATTCTTTGTTCCTACTTCTTGGCTTATACGAAGTTGGTCATAAGACATGAAAGCCTCATCATGGGCTTTAATTGGAATGCAAGTACATGTCTCAAGCTAACTGAACGTCACAAATGAATGACATCTTGCATATTGAAAGGACTATTTTGATAATGATATTGCGATTACCTTTTCACACATATGTTTGGGAGGGCTGTTCTCATATAATGAAACTTTAAATTTTCATATGTAATATTCCTAATAAGCTTGTCCTGGTTTGGGACAGATTTGGGAGGTAACTTCCTAAAGGGGTCTCCTCTACCAAATTCCAAGCAAATTCCAGCAGCCGCTCCCCAACCAGTTTGGGAGAAAATCTCCTTGGAGAAAAGTGGAAAAGAACTGTTTATTTAACAAGCAAAGTATTCACAAGCATGAAAAAAATAATCATATTAAACAATGAAACCTCTCATTGCTCTGAAGAGATGGCAAAAATCAGAAAGTCCTTCTGTATTTCAGAGGGTCCTTCCGTGGGGTGTGGCTCAGCTCCCTCAGTCTCTTGGGGCTCGGACCCAGCATCCAGACTTCAGAGCAGCTTCTGGGGGCCCAGGTAATTGTCATGGGGTTCTGGGACAGAGAGAAGCTCAACAGTTCCAGGAAAAAGACACAGTCCTGGGAAAACCTTTCCTGCTGTAGCTAATGAAGAAAACCAGCGGGGAAAAAAAAAAAAAAAAAAAAAAAAAAAAAAAAAAAAAAAAAAAAGTGAAGAAAAGCCTGTCTCTCTCTCTGCAAAAGCCAAGAACTCTGAGAGCACTGGACTCCTTATCTCTCCATGTTTTGAACACAAATGGTGAGAAATTCCAGCACTTCTCACTCCCCCTTCCTCTCTCTCTGGGCCTAGCTTAAACCTACAGGACCCATTTCTCAGCAGAAAAACAGATGATGGGGATACCAGCATCATAAAGTCACCCCCGGACAACCATACATAATAATACAGAACCAAATTAAATAATAATTTAGAAACAAAAATTACCAAAATTAAGATTGTCTGTAGCAGATCAGTCTAGACATATTGTCAATATGGAGTATGGTATAATTTAATTTACACAACAAACATCGAATTTTCCACAGATTGAAAAGAGGGCCACAGTTTAAAAGCATTTGGACCTTTTACTTTTCGTGGGGTTTTTTGGGAACTACAACCATGTTTTCCAGTAAATAGGTAATTAAAGACAACTGCAGGCACATCACTGTTGGATGTGGATTAGGAATCAGCATGTAGTAATAAATGACAAAACCATGCAACACTTGGCATCTTGGACTCAATCTGTAGTTTGTTAGTGGGCAAGTGGGGCTGGGTAAGAGCAAGGGACCTTAGGCTGGTTACCTCTTCTTACATGTCTGCCCATTCTGAACATGTTAATGTAACTCAGCCTTCAGCACACAGAGAAATATAAAGGTTTGACAGTAAGTTTCATCAGTCTTTGGTGCAGTGGATCACACTGGTTGGATTTGTTATTTTACTCTTAATCTAAGAAAAAACCCTGCATTTTCCTGTGCGTATTCTTGAACAGGATGGGTTTGCAATGGTGAATTTATTCTGAAATATTTGAATGCATTGAAAATAGAATATTCATAAGTCAAACTCTGTCAAACTCTGACATTTTGACTATATGAAACATATATCATGGCAAAAATTAATTTATGGCTAGAGGGTAAAACCCATCTTTGTTTTTCTGGCTAATATATCTTATTTTCTATTAAAGATACCACAAAACATTTGCAAGAGCTGCTGAATTCCATGTATTTTATCATTATTTACATAGGTTTTTCACTAAAAACAGTAATTCTTTGTGCACCATCCAATATCAGCTTCAGTCCTTTCTCCACTTTTTCTGTTTCTGTCCCAGAAAAGGTGCATTCACATTTAACTGAAGTTTATTGCCAGAAAATTTAATTCTAGAAACAGAATGAAATATTTTCTTGAACTGAAATGCCATATGTAACAATTTGAACTTCTTAAAACAACAGCTCTACCTGCTCTGATTTTTATTCCAAAATATATGCTTTTGAAAAACTGTCAAGTGAAAGGACATCACTGAACAATGGCCAGGACTTGAGAGCACTTGCAAGCCAGCAGCCAGCCAGCCAGAGCTAGAAACCCACTAAAAGGCCTGACGTGCAACACTTTGCCATGCAAGGTTTCTTGATGTCAGCTCTGATAAGCTATTTGATTTCAAATATCTAGCACAGTACTTCCATGTTTATCCAACAATAAGCAGTAGAAGTACTTGTGACTAACATCAGCCTGCTGCCATCTTCTGGTGACAAGTTCAGGACATTAAACAATGGCTATTACAATTGTTCCCATTATCTTGGACTTTTGTCCCACAGGAAGACAATGTGATATTACTTGTGGAGTAATTACTTAGAGAGAAACAAGGTTAGTGATCTCACAGGGATTAAGGATCCTTTTCATAAATCCCCTTTAAGTGACTGTAATGGTTTTGACAATTTTTACTTTTCTTGGCCAATGCACCAATTAATCTGATGGTTTCAGTGTTTGTTATTTTTATATATGACTAGGAGAACTCAAAAAGCAAGACAGGCTTACCTTAAAATTACAAAAGATAGTTTATTCACACACATTAAGGAAAAAATAAGAAAAAAAAATCAAACTTTCAAAATATCCTTCCCTCCCCCACAAGTATTCACTTTCCCACACACAACACAAAAAGACAAAATTGTAATTTCATTATCATTTAAAAATAGTATTTTCTCAGTTCTTTTAGGAAAGGAGTCTTTTTGAGTCTTATAGATATTGTTACAAGAAGTCTTCTGGTGGCTTCTATGCTATACATTTGCAGTGGCCTGGAAGGAACTTCTGCAAACTGTGAAATCCTACCATTAGCAGCTTTTCCAACACTGAATATAGGCCATTATCTGCATATTAGGGGTATTGTTTAAGAGTGGTTCCTCTAGTATAAACCAAAGATTCTTTTCTTCTGTTTATAAGTCATCACCATCTCAAAAATAAAAATCTCCTTTTCCTTAGGAGCAAAAAGCTTCATATCACTTTTGACTTTACATTCCCCCCAAACAGCATTTACATGTTACAGGAAAAAATAGTCTATTCTCTATAGTTTACTAGAAATGCCTAACCAAATTAGGCCACTCCTCTCCTTTTGCCCCAAACAGTCTTTTCCCTTTCTCTTCACTGACTTCAGTCTCATGCTATGTCTTTTTGTGGTTCAATCACTTTGTCTTGTCCTCACTCTAGGAATGGCCACTGCTCTGGTAGTTCTATCTCCTGGCAGGAAAGAGTTAAAGCTTGC
>WEIU01003883.1:0-101953 GCA_013389925.1 Aegithalos caudatus
CTTCCCTTCCCTTCCCCCTTCCCTCCTGAGGATTATGTGGACCAAAACATTCCCTCTCCCAACCTCTTTTTGTCACCAGGAATTTAATGATGTGAAGAGCAACACTGTCAGGTTCATTGGCAATGTTATGGCATGGTAAAAAAAACCTCTTCCACTTTATCTCCTACACATCTTTCATCAGCTTTCGGTCTTGGATACATTTGATCTATTTGTACTGCCTATCTTCCAACTGTTCCTCAAATGACCTCTTGTTAGGACTATTTAATACTAATGTGTCTTCCTGTGTCATGTAAACTTTTGGAAAAACTGCAATTTTAATAAGCACAAGAATGGTGCAGCTGTATGATAAAGCTTTCATTAGAAGATTCCTTAATAGAACCCACTTCCAGTCCTTGATTGCATAATCAACAGCTAATGAAATTGTCTTGGTAACAAGAGCTACGGTGTATTACATCCTCTCCCGAGACTAAGTGGAAAGACAATTGTACCAGCCCGAGAGGACTATTGATTGTTCACAGTTTGAATTTGATTACCCTTACGGAGAACTGAACAAGAGATCATCTTCAGCTCTGCTAAATGGATTTTTTTTTTCCACTGAAAGTTATAGGTTCACTTTCATACAGGGCATTCGGGGGACAATAAACACAAGAAGTGTAATTTCATTACAGATTTCCTGAGTCTGCAAGTTTGGAAGCACCAAAAGCTGTGAAAGAAATGATGGCTGCTTAGTCATGTGTCTCTGTGTTTGAACCAGGTGGGAGCTCTGAAGGGACACCACAGCTCATTGTGTGCTGCTTGTCTTATTGCAGGAGGGAATCCCAAAGGGAAGTTTGCCCTGGGACTGGTTCAGAATGAGTGGAAGGTTTATGTTAAAAGGCCTTTGGATCGGGAAGAGCAAGACATTTATTATCTGAACATCACTGCCACAGATGGCCTCTTTGTGACCCAAGCTGCTGTGGAAGTGACTGTCACTGATGTTAATGATAATAATCCAGTTTGTGAACAGGTGAGTTAACACCACCCGTGGCAATCAGCCGCTGTGTTGAGGGTGATGCTTTCCCTACAGGTGTCTGTTGCTGCGTGCAACTGTTCAGGGTATTCATAGGCAATGCTGATTTTCATCCTTATGGTCTTAGTTGAAGAATCTGCAGTGATCTGGGAGAGAAGCAGGATAAAGCTTTCCTGTGAAGTCATGATTGAAAGAAATTATCTCATAAAGCTTGCAAAGGAGTCTTGTACACAGTGACCTTATTTGGCTTTTCAGCAAATGCTGATTGTGAGGTGGCATTGGGCAGTTACTCCTCCACTGCAAAAAAGAATGTTCTCTTCCTTCATAACCCATGTGGAAATGTCATCAGTCTAGTTTAACTCCAGCTTTCCTCAATTTTCCAGATACCAGACATCCAGTGGAAAAGGCAGAAGAATGTAGCTTGCTGTCCTATTGTCAGGAATGCATGTAGTGTGGCCTGACCACAGCTTTCAGAGTGTTAGCTGTCTTGTATTCTGTGGAAAGGCAATCCAGGGAACTGATGTTAGTGCAATAGAAAGGTCTGTGTGAAAGAAAAGACACGATCAAACCCAGAGTTCTTTAATGGTACCACTCACAGAAAAATTACAGATATATATATATATGTGTGTGTGTATATGTATGTGTGCATGCATATACTCACATAATTCCCATTGTTACATTATCACTCACTGACGGATTTCTGTCATTGCAAGAACCACTCTACCACTCTGGGGAATCACAATCTGTATTTCCCTCAAAACTGCTGGATGAGGTGATAAAAACAATTGTTTCTGATAGCACACTCATCAAGATTTTCATTTCATGGGTGTCAGTGGAATAAACAGGAGATACAAAATGGTATTGCATTAAGCACCTTAGATGAGCCCTATTCACAGTCATAATTTGGCATTGTTTCTGTGACACCTCAAAGCTTAACAGTGATTCGAATTGCTAGGAATGTGTTGTGTAAAGGAAAATTGTTTCCTGTATAGAAAGATGCACTACAAATAATTTTTTAAAAAAGGTTGTTGTTGAAAGACTGTAAAATACTGCTACAGCATATCTTACATGTCTGTTTTTGACTCTAGGTTGCATACACAGCATTGTTTCCTGAAGACATTCCACCAAACAAAGTAATTCTCAAAATCAGTGCTAAAGATGCTGACATCGGGTCCAATGGTGAAATTCGCTATTCTCTTTATGGTTCGGGGAACAATAAATTCTTCTTAGATCCAGAAAATGGTAAGAAGACCACCAAACATTTCTGAACAGCCTTAACCCCTCTACATCTGGGTACTGGTTTCCTTAATTAGAGTTAGGTTACATGTGGCTATCAGCCAGTTGTTCCAGTTCTGGCAGATGTGGGTGACCATTTGAATGGTGATGGCAGGAGGGAGAAAGAGGGACATCTTTGTTGGCCATGTTGGATGTTGTAACCAGAACAGTGGATATCTTTTGATTCCCTTCAGACTTCAATTTAGATCAGAGATTTATCATAGAACCACAGGATATTTTGGGCTGGAAGAGAACTTTGAAGGTCATCTGGTCCAAACCCCTTGGCATATGCAGTCATCTTCAAATAGATCATGTTGATCAGAGACCCATCCAGTTGAGTTTTCTACGGGTACCTAAGCCAGCATTTCACCACCCTAATCATAAAAAATGTCTTCCCTTATGTCTCGTATAAGTCTACCCTCTTTTAATTTAAAACAATTACCTTTTGTCATATCACAGTAGGTACTGCTAAAAAGGCAGTGTTTCTGTGTTAAGGAGTCTATGAATCTTGGAAGTGACAGAAAGACAGATTTGAAAAAACATGGTGATGTTCATATGTGTAAAGCTGTAGGCTGCTGTTAAAGTCACCATGAATGGCTTGTCATCCTTGCACTCATATTGGCACCTCACTTTTTTGGGTAAAGAGGAGGGGGAAATGATGCTACTATGAGTTTTTAATCTCTTCATTGGAATAAGCCATGTTGGCTTTGTTTTCACTTTCCTGTTCTTGTGGAACACATGGTTTTGAGACACTTTGTCTAAAATTAGTGATGTTGCTACAATAATAATGATAGCTACTGCTTTTAAATAATTTCAGGTGAGCTGAAATCTTTGGCCCCTCTCGACCGAGAGAAAATCCCTGTGTACAACTTGGTTGCCCGAGCCACTGATGGTGGTGGCAGGTTTTGCCAGTCAGAAATCCATCTTATTTTAGAAGATGTTAATGATAATCCACCAGTGTTTTCATCTGACCACTACACTGCTTGTGTCTATGAAAACACAGCCACTAAAGCTTTGTTAACAAGAGTCCAAGCAACTGATCCTGATGTTGGTAAGTGGATAACACTGCAAAAAATGAATAATGTTTATGAAAATTCTATGAGTTGGCAGAACTACAGTGCAGATTCACTTTTCTATTGCTAAATTACTTAATTTTCTCCTCCTCCTTTTTTATCCTCCCCTTTTCTTTCTCTTTTCTTTCTTTACATCAAAATGCTTGTGTCTTGACATAATGGTGTTACAAACAGAAAAGCATTGCAGCAGCCACAGAAGCATGTAATCTTCTCTTGATCAGCAATAGCTCGGTTTAGGGGGAAATGATCATTTTTGGGTTAAATTGCAACTTTTTTCCTTCAGTGGTCTCCCCTCTTTTCTTGGCCATGATTTTGAATAGCAATCCCTCTATTTATGCAATAATATAGTTACATGCCACAGGGACCTATACCTGATTAACCACAGCTTTTCTAGAGTTTCATACTGCAAGAGCTCCCATTTGTTCCAGCTGGTTACTTTAGTATAAAACTATTGTACGCTGTGAATGTACATTATAAATGTTCTGGTTATTTAACTGCACATTCTTTGAAAGTGTAATAGTTTATTATATGAGGATCTTAGCCTTGAAATGTGGGCCCAATTATAAATATTTAAAGGGGAGCCTTTTTGCATAATACAGTAGTAGAACCTACTGAATATTAGAAAACTTTTTAGGCTATTCACTTGAGTTGAAATAAATAACTTAGGGTTGTTTTTTTATTCCTGTGTTTTGTAAGTGTTTTATAAAAACCATGGCCTGTGTAGTTTCATGTAAGAAGCAGATCTTTCATTCAATGTAAAAAAATATATTTTTTTTTTTTCCGAGTAGTGTGCATGCTGCAGGTCTCAGTTATTTGCGAGGCTGATAGTTCAGATATAGAGGAATTCATAAAGCAGCAGCAAATACTCATTAATGTATCTATGAAGAGTTGCATTATGCCGTAGTTGAAAACTCACAGTTAAAATTATGATACTGTCCTGCAATGAAGAGCCAATTACTGGTGGAAAACTGCTGAACTGTCTGAAGAGACAGTGTTGTTATCTTCCACTATTGCATTAATTACCATTTTTCTTGTAGGTGGGATGACATTCAAGGAGAGAAGGGACACAATTAGAAGAAAAAGTTGTCAATAAAAGTTCTTGCTAGCACCAAGTTTACCTAATAAGATGATTAACAATGAAAAAGCCCCACAAACCATGAGCTAGTTGCTGTACCTTCCTTCTGAAACTAGAGAAGTTAAAGGGAGGGATGGATATGATGAATGAGAAGGGGCTATGTACTTCCTTAATACTTAGACCTGAAAATCTAACCATACAGTGTAATAAGTAAATTACTAAAAAGTCCCTAAAACTGGATTTTGTTCTAATTACTGTTCCGTTAGTCCCTACTAAAATCACGGATTCCCTGTTGCTAGATAATGAATGAGTTCAGGTAGTGTAATGTTCCCATGGGAGAAAAAAATGTATTATTGATATTCCTGATGGGTTGTGATATTTCTCTAAGGCTTTTTGAAGTGTTATCTTAAAAACATCAGTGGAGGCAGTAAGCATCATACAAATAAATTTTTAACATTCTGGAAACATCTTGTGATCAGTCTTAGAATTTTCCTGCTCTGCTTGGGCCTGAAGGGCTGTATAAGGTGAGGACAGGGACATGATTTTTGAAGCCATTGAGAAAAAACTTGAGAGAAGTCCCTTTGTGGTCCACAACTAAACACAATTTAACAGAATCCTGGGAATACTGTGTTCAGACACTGTTGGATAATTAAAACAATTTCCAGTTAAGAGAAAACAGTGTTATATCTGCCTTGTGCCTTTGATATCTGTTGAAGTTCCTGATCTCATAATATCCTGTGAAACTATAGGGCTGGACTATAAATTGCTGTTTAATATATTTATAATTTGGATACATAATTAGATACTAGCTGTACCAGCTGCACACACTAGGGGAGAATTGTGATCCTTCTTCACAGTATTCAACAGAAGATAACAGCTTTACCTGTTTAGTAGCACATAAGTTCATTTTCCATAACCTCTACATACAGCTGGGGATCTTAAATTACATGGTCTCCTGAAGGAGAAAGAATGTACATAAGTCCATTTGTTAGAATATTTTAGTAGTTTTAATTGAAAACAATTCTTTCTCCTATACTGCTGTGATTGGAAATTTTTAATGTTTCTACAATATGGTATTTGCTACTTACTCACCACCAGCAGGTTTGGAAATGTTCAAACTAAGAAATGAAAGTGAAATGCTGTTTCTACATTTTTGAGAGGTTCACAGAAAGCAGTGAATTTTTCACCTCCCACTGTCTCCAAAGCAAAGTGCCAAATTACTCCATTTTGTTAAAATTAAGGCACAAGAAGAGCGGGGATGAATGCTAAGGTGTAATTACCTGAGCAAACCCATCACACAACTGCAATATCAGCGTCTTTCAAAGGAATTAGGGTCGTGCTAGGGCAGCAACTCTGAGGAAACCTACATAGGACTTTGTGGCAAGTATGATGTTAAAAAATCAATAAACTTCAGAATAAACATGGAGCCCAAAGCTGAGGTGCAGGCACATACTCATTTCCAGTGCTGCTCATGTCTTCTGCTTCCACAGTGTTGTGGACTCACTCACACAGTACATGAATGAATGACAGCATCATCCAAGCTCAGCAGTGCTTTAAGCGATGGTTAAATCCTGCCTCACTTGCAGATGCTGTGCTTTGTGAATGACCTCTGTGCTCAGGCCTGTTTCCATGATGATTGATAGCATAGTCTAGCAAAGGCAGGAGTACTTACTGCACTAAAAATGAACAGTGCATTATCTGCCTTCTGCAGTCTTCTTCATCACCACTGGGGCACCAGCCATCCAGATCTGTAGTCAGTTTAGTGATTGCACTGACCAATTGCTTTTCTTCTGGGTTTATGATGAATATGAGATTCTAATTTTGCTCAAAATGGGAATAGCCTTGTCAGGCAGCTCTGTCTTGCCTTCCACTGCTGCCTTCCAGTTTCTCTCTCCATTAGCCAATGTTTAAAACATTCCCTGCACAACCAGCCAGTACAGATGGACTGGGCCATCTTTGAGCCAGCACCTTGTATTGCATGCAGCCAACATGCAGGAAAACACAGGCATGTAGGTAAAAAATTGGCAGGAGTGGCCTTTATTTGGTTGCAGAGTTCATGCAGTGTGCAGACTTCCCTGCTCTGTGCTCAGCTGCCCCTCAGCCCCATAGACCTTCCCCAGCTCAGGGCCTGTGCCAGCACATCACAGAGATCTCAAGATGTGGTAACATGGATGCTGCTGGGAGCCACGTGGTATCCATGCTTTGGTTTGGGAAGGCAAATCTAGGAGCTTCTCACAGTCACTGATGAGACTGATCTGCTTCTTCCCTGAATTTCAGGCATGTTGTCCAACCACCCTGTTGAAGAGGGACATCTACAGCAGGTTATCTAGGACTCAACCCAGATGGCTTTTGGCCACCTTCAAGGGCGGAAAGTGTTGTCCTCCAAATATTGCATGCTGTGCAGCATGAGCACCCTGGAGATCCTCTGGGAATAACCAGAGGCCTGCATTGAGGATACAGACAAAAGTGTAACATCCTCACTGTGATCTGTTGTACATGAAAAAGTGTAGTTTCAGGAAATACCCTCCCATATCTGACAGCAGATTTAATAGACTTGAGTAATGTGACCTAGAAAAACAAGCAGCTGTGTGCTACCTTATTCAAAGCATTTTCTCATTTTTGTGCATAGGTTGCTCAGAGTTTCAGATGTATTCCAGCTTCTGCAGGGCTTTTAGTTTCACAAGCAGAATGGTGTAAGGTTTATTAACCAGTTCTGAAAAAAAATCCATCTAGTTTTGGGGTCAGTAGAATTGAATGATGAGCCTGGATTTCTGTTCTTTGTTCCTGGTATTTGAAGCTTTGGTACTTTGGTGGATGTGAGAGAAAATATGGATGTTGAAAGCCTAATTCAGGAAGCCAGAATAAAATTTGAGACCCTCCCACAGACATGTTTATACAGTCAGATTAAATGGGTTAATTGTGGTTGAATTTGATTGTGTTCTTTAAGCAGTTTTATAGAGTTAAATATTACTTGGACCAGGATTTATGAGAAGGATTCTGTTGTCAGCTGATTAGTGCATTTGTGTTTAATCTGGAGAGTTTAAATCAATCAAGTATCTAATCAGTCTGATTCTTGGTGTGGGGAGCTAATTATTCACCTTTTCACACAAAGTGGAAGAGCTGCAGTAGAAGAGACTCAGCTCTTCTGGGGGAAGTTGTTTGACCTTCTTAGTAGGAGACATCTACTTCCTAAACCTAAACTTCTCCAAAAAGAATTCATAGGGGAACTGGCAAACTTGGGGAAAGAGTGCCATTTTCTTTCAGATTCTGATGGAAAAATTTATGTTGGATTTCAAAGAAATCTGTGTCAAAAAACTATATTTTTCCTGCAAGGTTTGACCTCACTGATTCTGATGTTTCAATAAAGACTTGCTTTGTCAAAAAAAGCATGAACCCAAACCCTTACTGTGTGTGTTTACAAGGTACTTGCACATGAAATAATAAATATCTTTACTAGGGAAGAATGGTAATACGACTTCTCCTTCAGGTTTCAACCAGTCCAGTTTAGTGCATACCTTCCTCCAAGAGGATGGAAATCAAGCATATTTTATCTTCTTTTTCTTCTTGTCCTCTCTATGTGTCAATGAGAAAAAAAGGAAGAAATTACAAAAACAATGAAATACTGTCAGAAATAGCATCCAAGTTATATAGAGGTTCTCTGATGTTTATCACTAGTTTTTAGAAAGTAGCATCAGGATGCTGGTGAGCCCAGCATGGAAAAAATCACTCAGGCTGTTCAGTGGGTCACCACTTTCCAGAATACATACCTGGAACTAGAGTACAGACTTCAGCCTCATCAGTGGTGGGCTTCACTCCTGAAAGAATTAGGGCAGCTAAGCCTGTTGCAGTCACAGCTGCCTCACAGCTGGGCTTGGGGAAGTGTAAAGTGTTGCCGGGTGAGATTGCAGGAGTGTCAGAGAGAAATGTAAGAGTCACAGCTTGATTGGAGAGCAGCTCTCTGAATTATGTGTAATGATGAGTAACAAAATAATAAAAATGCTGAAGTAGATGCTGATTTTGGTATTTTCGAACATAACCAGTACACAGTAAACCTCTGCTTTGCGTGTTTGTTAATGTTGGACACGTCCCTTAAACTGGACCTAGAAACTTCTGAAGCATTCAGGATCTGAAAAAGATGAAAGCAGGGATCGAAACATGAATAAAAATAATAACAGAGATAATAGGACAGAAGATTTACTAAAACTCAACAGCTAATAGATAGTTAACTTTGGCAATGAGGCCAGCTAGATGGCATTTCTGAGTATTGTCTGAGTTTTTGTAAAATAAATATTACAAGATACTTTACAGAGGATGATTCATTCTCTTTAAAATATACATGGTGCTTCCTATATCTTCACCCACATCGTTGCCTCACAGACTTTTAAAATAGTACCTGGGTTAGGGCTCTAATGCAGGATATGAAAGAGACATGAATTATTAATTCATTTTACTCTAGCAATCCAAAACAGCATTGCATAAGTAAGAGCTGTAGTTGAAGTAGGGAGTCCTGTCCACTGTCACTGAAGCTGTTCTCAGAAATCAGAAATTCAGGAATCAGCCATGGAAGAAAAAGCCAACCAATCAGTCAACCAAAAGACAAGACAAACAAACAAAAAATCCCCCAAAACCCAAAGGAAAACAAAACAAAACAAAACAAAACAAAANACAAAAGTCATGAGTGAGCATTGCTCTATAGCCTGGTGGGTGATTTGGTTCCAGGCTCTGTTACTGAATAATAATAATCCATGATGATGTGCCCTTGTACTCCTTCTTTCTAGATAGGTGTTGTTTCCATTAAACTTCTGTCCTGTCTCCCGTAAGGAGAGTGAAAGGGCAATGCCCCACATTCCCCAGTTGTCTGTCTAGTCCTACAGACACTTGCAGGTCCAAATTCACTCAGTGAGCTGTTCTGGAGAAAACATAGGTTTTGCCTTCCTATAAAGGCAAAAGCACTAATGGGAATGCAGAGATAAAGCACACTGGACCCCTTAAAAGTTGCTGAATAAAAAATAATCACCAAACTCAGGAGTTTAGACTTGACTTAGTGTTAGGAGGTAAATAAACAAGGTATTCCAAGATTTTGAAAACCTCTATCAAAAACACTCAGCATAACCCAACCGAATCCCTCAAAGGGGAATATTTTTAAAGCTTCAGGGGTAGTCAGGGGAATGCAGTAACCTTCCTTGCATTAAAATAATGAGATGTGTGTATCAAGATGACTAAAACCTAGTCTGTGTTCAGGAACTGGAAGTCATCAAAGCAATCTCATTTCCTTCTGCAACACGAGTGGAGGCCATATTGAAATAAATATTATGGGTGTTATGGCTTACCTTTAGCGAGTTTTATGGCATTGTACTGCACCATGTTTTTATGTGTAAGCCAGGGAAACATGGTCTGCACCAAACTGCTGTCAGGGGAATTTGTTGTAACCATTACACTGGAGGGGTAGGTTAAAAAAGGTACTGGGTGCAGCAGTGCTATTTTGATTCCTGAATATATAAGTAGGCGTAAGGAGTGTATTGCTAAATGTCAGCAGAGTGGTGCTGCAAGTTACCCTGGATAGTGTCAGAGCCTCAGCTGTGGTATTTAACAGTTGGAAAAGTGGTATGGAAAAAAAAAAACAGTGCAAGGCATCAAGATAAATGTGACATGTTTAGGCAGGAAAACCAAGAGTCTGGGTGACTGTCTGGGTAGCAGAACTGCAGAGATGCAGCTGTATTACTGTGAGCCACAGGCTGAAGGTATTTATTTGCACTTTCATACTGGTGTGAAAAGGCACATACTTTAATGAGATGAATAAACCAGAGTAATGCTGGAAAAAACAAGTAGTTCTTTCTATTTATTTGATGTTGACAAATCCTGACCTGAAAGGCTGTGTTGTTTTGGGTGCAGCACTTCCGAGAAGATGTGGGCTATGTCTTCCAGGAAGATGTAGGAGGTCGACAAAAGAGATCACAAGTCTGGAAGAAAAGTCAGGAAATATTGAAACAGTTGAGAGGGTCTGCCAGGGAAAAAAGAATTTAGATGATAAAATATGAGTCTTCAACTATCAGATAAGTAGCTCTGAGGAAGGAAGTTGATCCTTGCTCCTTTTTTTTCCCTATGTCTTTTATTAATTTATTCAAACTCAGCAAAAAGTAAGAACAAGTTTTTTAGTTGTAAGAAAAGTGAGGCACTGGGGCATGTTATCCAAAGAGGTTATGCAAGTTCCTGATCAAGGGATAGGCCTCTGTTTGGGGATAAATTGCATCCGTCTTGTCTTTGTGCAGGGATAAATTAGATGACCTCTCAAGATTCCAGGTCTCTTTACACTTTCTCATTTCTAGTAGTTTCTTTAATTTTTGACATTTCCAAGACATTGTTAACAACATGAGGCAAAGAACTAGACAAAGGAGAATTGTATCTCTTGGATTATATTGGATTAATAAACCCTATCTTTAAACTGGATCACTTAAACATATATGTATATGAATAGTCTCTCTCTCTATATATATACACATACACATATACGAAGTGTAACATACAAACTATTTGAGCACATCTGATGAAGAGAGGCTGAGGGAGCTGGGGTTGTTCAGCCTGGAGAAAATGAGACTGAGAAGTGACCTTCTTGCTCTTAATAGCTACCTAAAAGGAGCTTGTAGTGAGGTGAGGGTGGTCTCATCTCCCTGGAGGCAAATGAAAGGACAAGAGGAAATGGCCTCAAGTTGTGCCAAGAAAGTTTTAGATAGGATATTAGGAGAAAAAATTCTTCACAGGCATTGGAATAGGCTATCCAGGGTGGAATTACTACCCCTGGAATTGTTTGAAATGCGTGTGGGTATGCTGCTTGAGAGCATGGTTTGGAGCTGGGTTAACATTTGGACTCAAAGATCTTAGAGGTTTTTTTCTATCTTAATGCTTCAATTCATGCTAATATATATGCATATATCCTTTTTATCTCTCTGTGCATTCCACTGCTTCTGGTTATGTTTCCCTATGTTGCCAGATGTAATGTGTAACCCTAAATCAGGTATCTCCAAAACCCTGACTTTAGAAAAATTGACTCAGGAGCACTGGAGAAAACAAGTACATATGTCATGTACTGTAATAAGCCAGCACCCAGGAATATGTAAATCCCTAGTAGGAAGGAGATGGAGGGTGAGCCAGCTATCCAGATCTCAACTTCCCACTGAAAAAGATAACACCTGCCTCAGCTGAACTGGAAAGTGGGGTGTTAGACACCCATGGATGTACTGCTAACAGTTTTTACCTCCCATACCTATCAATTATTTCCCTTCAGTAAGGGGCTGATTATCTTCTGCTCTGCCCTGCCCTCATCCCATGGTGCCCTGACTCCATTGGAGCAGCGGTGTGAATACAGGCCTTTGGGGTTAGGACTATTTTTTCCTTCAGAAAAGGGAAAACCAGTGAAAGTCTATCTTGGTAGCAGTGTTATGGATTGAACTCGGCCAGATTTTCTGCTTAAGTTGTAAAAATCACTTGAAATATTTTCCCTGTGGGGCTATATATCCTTCTACAGTTCAACAAGGTACTTCAGGCAAGATTTCTCTTTCATCTCAAAATGATGGAGTAGAGTACTATAAAATCTGGTTTAGAATTCATCTTTTGTCTTGTTTGTTGTTAACGAAGTTGTGGACTTTTATCTTCTAGTAGTTGGCCTTGTGGTTAACATTTGGGTAGTCAGAAAAGGTCAGAGGTACACACCAGTGTTAATCATCACACCATAAAAGAGGCAAAAGGAAGCACAATAATCAGATAGCTTGCTTTGTATATTTGCAAACCACTGCTAAACTGAAAAATAAATTTTTTTCAGCTTGCGTTGTGGTCTACACCTTGTTTGTTTATTTTTAATACTTGCCATTACCTTTCTTTTCATAAGTTTTGAAGATGAAAATGAGCAGATGACAAAAGTTAATCATAATTTTTCAGACATAAACAAAAATGAGTGGTCTAGCTGTATTTGGGGAAACACATTAAATAATGAGTTCAGCATGAGAGATGAAAACAGAAAGGAGAAACACTATGTCTAGCTTTTAATATGTGTAACTTTTACTTTATGTGTGATGCATAAAGGTATTGCCCACTGCAGAAACTAACTGGCATATGGGGATTGTGCCTTGAGTTAATGCTCAATCTTTTAATTGGTGTAAATCTGGATCAAAATGTGTTATAATTCCATCATTTTCAGTTGAGTTGCACCTCAAATCCTGTTTTAAGTTCTGGACCCCTCACTGCAAGAATGACATTGAGGGGCTGGAGAGTGTCCAGAGCAGGGCAACGGAGCTGGTGAAGGGTCTGGAGCACAAGTGCTGTGAGGAGTGGCTGAGGGAGTGTGGATGTTTAGTCTGAAGAAAAGGAGGCTCAGGGGGGACCTTTTCTCTCTCTACAGCAACTTAAAAGAAGGTTGTAGTGAGTTGAGGCTCAGACTCTTTTCCCAAGTACCAAGCAATAGGACAGTAGGAAATGGCAGCAAGTTATGCTACAGGAGGTTTATATTGGAGAGAAGGAAAAAAAATCTTCTCACAAAGGATTGTCAAGCACTGGAACAGTCTGCCCAAGGAAGTAGCTGAGTTACAACCTTAGGAAGTATTTAAAAGATGTGTAGATGTGACACCCAGGGACCTGTTTGAGGGGTGGCTTTGACAGTGCTGGGCTAAATGATTATCTCAAAGGTCCTTTCCAGCCTGAATGATTGTGTGATTCTATGCTTTATACAGGGAGGATATTGACAGTGCTGACTTATGAAGAGAAGTTATTATATATTCTATATATAATATTAATATTATATATTATGATGCTACTTAAAATAATAACGACGTAGTAGTTATCATGGTGTGACATTTAATGTGTGTCTCTTTGTTTTAGTACAGAAGAAATCAAGAATAAAAGCCTATTTGAAGAATGGCATTTGAGGTACTAGGCAGGTGTGTGTTTTACAAGCACTTCACACCAGAGATTTGGCAAAGGGCAATGTTCTATCATATGCTAATACAAGTCTAAATAGAAAATGTGCTACCTTATTCCTTTACTTTAAAAAAATGTACTGGAATTTTCTTACTGTAATAGTGATTCCTGCAAAGGCTTTCCATGTTCAAATAGCTCATATTCATGATTGGCACCTTAGAAATCTGAGAAATTTGAGTGAGTGAGTTGACACAAAACAGTTTGCAAACATTAATCCCCCAACAGCTGTAGGCAAGCAGTGTGGGAGGATTGCACTCTTTACCAGTGCAGGAACGTTGGTATTGAAGCAGTTGTTTCCTCTGTGCAGAAGGCACCTCCTTTATAGTCATACCATCACCTCTGTGGCAGGGATGCCATTGACACACTCTGGTGGACACTTCTCTCTCAGGAGAGGGTAGCCCCTGGACATTTGAATTTCAAAATCTAGCATTTGGAATTTCAGTAGAAATAACTTCCCACTTCACCTTTGCCTCATGCCCCTTTCTCTTCCAGCCTTGGGTCAGAAAGCTCAGTAGAAACAGATATTGATGTAACACAATACTTTTTTTCGAAGTGCTCTTTCTGCCACAGTTTTTCATGGATTTTACCCCTAAGAAGCAAGTATTAAATTCCATCCCTCAAAACACTTTATGAGAGGGTCAGCACACAGCTAAGATCTCCCTCTGTATGTCTCTTTGTTTGTTTTTTTCTCCTTTTGGCATTTGGGCCAAAAGCCACTGAGGTTGTATCCCCACTCAGGACTGTATCCCCACTCAGGTCTGTATCCCCACTCAGGTCTTCTGACCTAATCTTCTGTTTCTCCTTGCATAAAATGACACTTTCACCTCTAAGAGCTTTTCTTTCATGTCCCATGAGAAAAATAAGACTCTTCATCATACCAAATTGAAAAAGATAGCCTATGTCTCTGGAACTTCTCTAAGTTTCCAGGAAGAAAAATAAAAGCACTTACCTTCAAGATTTTACTGTTTCCATTTCTACCTAAAAATCCCTTATATTAGAGTGAGCAACCAGAACACCATAATCTGTTTCTGATCTGTCTGCATTGTAGGAACACCAGTAATCGCTTACAAAAAACATTATTAATATTTTGTTATTCATGAACATCACTTTAAAGAAGTGCAAACCAGACTAAGGCTCTCCTGCAGTCACAGACATGTGGAAGGTGTGTGTTAGGGCCCCTGCCTCAGAGGAGTGTTTGATATTGTTTAGAAACTGGCTGGCACCAAAAGCACCCATGCAGAATCCCAAATAGTTTTACAGTTAAAATTCACATGTAGGTTGGGTGTTCAGTGCCATGCTCTGAATCAAAGGGAAAAAAAATCCCATTTTCCAGCATCCCTGACGATCAGCTGTTACTACTAATTCATTAATTGTTATATCAGGTCTGTCCTTTTTTTTTTTAAGTGGAAGTTCTGGGAGGATGTCTAGCTGAAGGAGACCTCCCCAGCTGGAAATGTAAATGCCTCCAACCATTCAGATTAAAAATCTTCCACTTTCTAAAGGGCTTTAGTCCTTTTTAATGTTTGTCAGTTTGTTTGACTGTCATCTGGCAGAGTATTTGGATGTATGTATCAAGAGACTAAGGAAAGGGGTGAGTGTGGTCTCCAGCAGCTGTAGGGTATTCAAAGCCCACGTTTTAACATGAAGGAACCTCCTGTGGGTTCGTGGGCTGAACTGAGTTCCTTGTCCATAGGACAGGAGTCACTTCCTTGATTGCTTTGCTGTTGTGCTGAAGGTGGGACATTTTATTTTTCATATTTGTGATGCCATGGTGAATAGAGAGGCTCTGCTGTGATTAAAAAAACAAAACAACACAAAAAGCCTAACAGCCTGGTTCACTGCAATATTGCCATTTAATTTGTTCTGTGTTTTAAAGACATTTGAACCTTTTAAATATACTCTGATATCTCAAGCACTGCATAAAAACTTTATTCTCTGAAGAGCCAAATAGTAATTTCTAACACCCTTCAAGTAGGGTCTGGGACTTTGTAGTTGCCCTAGCTTTTATGTGTGTGTGATTGAACAAAGAGTCTCCCAGCTCCCCCTTGTGTGGATGCTCGACTCCTGCTACATCAAGCAGAAAACAACTGTGATTTGTGCTGCTTTTGATCAGGCATTTCTACAATGCTATGCTGCTGGAAAGCAGAATAATACTGTCACAAATTTTAAATTAACAAAATATGCCTAGAAGGGATTGGTTGCTCTTGTTCATCTGATAAATGTCAGGCTTGTAAAGTCTGTTCTCCAACAAAAACAGCAGCAAGTGCTCAAGTGAGAGATGTTAAAAACAGAGTCTCTCCATTTTAGTGGATCCTTGTATTTTAGTTATAATCTCTTACTGAAGCACCCAGGATGAAATCACAAAATCAACTAGCATCAAGGGAGTTGAATTAGCTTATATCTGTGTTCACTTTTAATTAGATTTGAAATGGCTATCCCACTGTAGTGCAGAAACCAAGTCAGTACCATCCCCTCAGGCCTTATTACTGACAACAACCTTAGCACAGATCTGCATATTCAGCAGCCAGGTGGATAGTTGCTTTGTATTGGGAAATATAGGCAGGATTTTAAAAACACAGTCTATCTTTTGTACAACTCAATTTTTGCTCTTGGGCTGGGGAAAAGAGGGACTTTCCTTTTTAAAATGTTCGTATTCTGGCAGGAGATTTTTGACGCAGCTTTTGTTTAACAGGTATCATCTTATGATAATATTTTTCTGCTCAACAGTGGAATCAAGGCAGCATTGGTAGCAAGTACATTCTGTGCCACCTGATGTATTTCTATGGGTTTATTTTCCCCTTATGTACATTTCTATTCCTTCAAGATGTGCTCTGAGACATTTCCAATTTCAGCATTCTGCTTGTCTCATCTAATTCAATTATGAGCTGTTCTGGGCAAGGACCATATCTGGATTCTGCTTTCAAGTATCAATACACAGCAGTTTTGCAAAGTAATCTTTAAAAAAAAAGTATCGTGATGAGGGAAGGAACTTAACTTATCCAAAGGGATTTGTCATGTGAGAAGAGCATGTCCTGATCTTCCAAACTTTCAGCAATATTGTACCCACAAGCACTGCTACCTCTATCTCCACTGGAAATGCTCCATGTGATAGCAGATTTTGCTTAGAATTTCTGTTAGATAGGGAGAGATTTTTCTTTTCTTCATTTCTCATTTTCATTTTCCCATTTGCTTCTCTTTCAGGCGTCAACAGAAAAGTCACGTATTCCCTATCAGACTCTGCAGATGGTTACTTCTCAGTTGACCGGTCATCAGGAATCATTATTTTGGAACATCCACTTGACAGAGAGCTTCAGTCCTCCTATAACATCACTGTAAAGGCCTCAGATCAAAGCATTGTGCTGACCTTATCCTCGTTTGCCACCGTTACCATTACAGTGCTAGACATTAATGACAACCCTCCCGTGTTCGAAAGAAGAGATTATCTTGTCACAGTACCTGAAGACACCTCACCTGGCACCGAGGTCCTTTCTGTTTTTGCTACAAGCCAAGACATTGGTACAAATGCTGAAATTGCCTATCTCATCAGATCAGGGAATGAGAAAGGGAAGTTCAGGATTAACTCAAAAACAGGTTTGTAAAGTGGCTCTTACTTGCAATGCTAAATTAAAGCATCAGAAAAACATGAATGCTTTGGGGAAGGCTCTTGGACCAAAAGATTTCCAAGGCCAGAGACTCACAGCTTGTCATTGTGTAATTAACTACACAGTTAAAAAGCAATTTTAGGTTGGAGAGTGATGTCAATTACGGTCACACTTGGCTGCCCCAGCTCAAGTGGAGAATACTTTTCTCCATTAGTAAGTCTGTTGAAGCCAATAGAGATGTGACAACCTATTAGCCAAACTGTGCAAAACACTTCTGAGCACTTGCAATGTTTACTTGCTTACCAGCTGAGTACAGCCTCAACTGTCTACCCCTTAGAAAGCATCAACCACTGCTGCCAGGACCGGTTCAGTCCTAATACATAGCTTATGTAGCTTTATGCAGCTTCCCTGGCTTAGATTGTTCTGATTTTTCTTTTTGACTTTAGCCATGGCTTGGGTTGAGGTCTTTTTGGTTATACATAACAAATTTTAGAAGTACACCACTACTTCTCTATAAAAAATGCCAGGAAAAGTTGTCATATTCAGTGTAATAGGCTCATTTTCTTAAAATTTTCTAAGTGGGATATATTCTTTATCCTCACTGAGTTTTTATTCCATCAACTGTAAGTTATTCCTTCTCTGCTTCCTGCAGTGTATCCCCTTCTTCTCATAGCATTCAGGATGAACAGTACAAATCTGCCACCAACATCTGAGAGCAAAGCAGTCTTGATTTTAAAAGCTGAAGATAACACTTTGGGTGCGACTGTAATACCCAGTAACATGAAAAATCTTAAAATTGTGCATCATGTCATTTCTATAATTGTGTGCAAAAATGTCTCCTCACTCTGCAGAGACTGCTGCCTCTCATCTGAGGGACTTAACATAATGGTGTGTTGTCTGTCATCGTCATCATGTTGATTAGTGCTAGCAAAATTTAAACATAAATACGCCTAGGCAGTGATACTTAACTTCCCATCTGACAATGAAGCCAAGGAAATAAATAAAAAAACACCCCGTAATGAAGCTTAATCACACAGAAAAAAAAACCACCCAAAACTAAAACTATATATTATTCATTAATGTGTGACAGCTCCATTATTATCCGTTTAGAGTTTCTAGACAGCAGAGTGGTGATGTAGCATGCCTGATCAGAGCTTGAAAAATAATGTCCTTCACACCATTTGTCAGTGGGAACTCTCTGCTAGCCACTTGGAAGCCTCTCTTCAGGGCTCCTGCTTTTAGCAAGTCATGCTGAAAGGTGGAATTTGTTTGGAGAGAGCCCAGACAAGATTAAGAGGAATGATCTGAGGTCTGTAAAATGTGACTTACCAGGAAAGACTGAAGGAATTAAGGCTGTTTAAACTAGAAGACAGAAGACATGCTGTTAGTTTTCATGCCTGTAGAAAGTACCTGTGAAGAAAAGAGGAATAAACTGTACTCTATGCCTAGTCATAAAAAATAAGTTGTGAATGGGTTTAAATTACATTTGAATTACTTTGGTTGAATAATAGGAAGAAATTCCTAGTTGTAACGATTATTAAGTCCTGAAATACTTTTCCTAAGAAGGTTAGGAAACTGGTACTGTTGGAGGTTTATAAGAACACTAGAAATCAGATCATTTCTATCCTAGAGGGAATCTGGGTGCATGGAGTGAATCAAGTAACAGAGAATCGTAATTTTGGTTGTGTGGTGAAGTAACACAAAATTTATATAACTAGTTGAGTGGGGAAGTCTCTCTTTAATCACTTAAATGATAGACAACTGATTTCTCAGAGGTATTCTTATCCTATTCATTTGTATTTAATTCATGAGAAGTTAATTGTGTGGGAGTGAATTTCTGTTGACTTGTCAGGGCTTATTTCCAGAGTCGGCATCCAGTTCTCCCAAAGGCTCTGTGAATGAGATGGTAAATGGGTGGATGTGGCCCCCACTTCTTCATCTATGATGCTCACATAATGAAAGCTATTTTCATGAGGAACCATTCATTGCCTCATGCCTTGTAAAGGTCCTTTCTGCAGAGGCAACCCAAGTGCAATTGGCATCATTCTTTGTTCAAACTATAGCAGTAGAAACCTGAATAAACATTTTTATTGGATTGGGCAGTCTTACAGTGAGTGTTGTATGTGTGCCATAGCGATAAATAGCACGCTGTACTGTTTACTACAGTTAAATCCCTTACTCTGTGGCATTATTTATATTTTGCCGGCTGTTGACATTCCCTCCTTTGCTTCAAAGGAGTGATTTCCATTTTTGAAGCTTTGGATTTTGAATCGTGCAAGGACTTCTACTTAGTAGTGGAAGCGAAGGACGGAGGGACTCCGGCCCTGAGCGCGGTGACGACAGTGAACGTGAACGTGACGGACGTCAACGACAATGCGCCCACCTTCAGCCAGGCCGTCTACAGCGCCGTCATCAGTGAGGACGCGGCCGTCGGCGACTCCGTGGTCATGGTGAGCGGGGCCCTGGCGGCATCCTGCTGCAGAGAAGCCCTCTGCCCCTAAAAAATAAATGCTGCGCTGCTTAATAATCATGATTAGTGGGTCGTGAAGCCCCCAAACCATTTTCTAGCCAATACTCTGCGTTAGCTACTGCTCTCCAAGTGGCTGTCAGTGTCTCCCAAAAAGAAAGTAGTAGTACTAGTAGTACTAGTAGTAGTACTAGTAGTAGTAGTAGTGACCCTTTATTTTTAAGCCTGTTACACTGTCAAAGAGCAATGGCATATTTAAAGTGTTGCATTTCATGAGTCAGCTAGAAAGAAACAGGTTTTAATAGAAGGGCAGAATTTAACTTTTCGGTGAAACACAATCATAGGGTGATAGGGTTGGATGAGATCTTGAAGATCATCTATTTCCAACCCCTCTGCTGTGAGTAGGGACACCTTTCACTGCACCAGGCTGCTCAGATCTCCAAATACTTATTATTTGTGTAGTCTGGCATGCAGTGTGCCATCCCCAAACCCCACTAATACTGTCATCTTGCAATTTGTGGATACAGAAAGAGAGTGTTGTATGGAATATTAAGATTAAAATATTCTGTATGTTTTCAGAGTAGAATTTTTAAAAGGCCCAAGTGAAGCCTCCTAACAAAAACCTATTGGATTCATGCTGTAGAGGTGTACAGTTCAGGTATAACTAGTCTGATGGAATGTGAAGTTTACTTTTTGGAATGTTGAGCAATTAATGTATCATACAGATCATTTAATATTTGTTTTGCTAATTTTTTTATTCTTCTCTTTAAAAAAAGTTGATAGCAGAAGATCTGGACAGTCCTCCCAATGGTCAGATTCATTTTTCCATAGTGAATGGGGATCAAGACAATGAATTCTCAGTTGATCCTGTATTGGGACTCGTGAAGGTTAAAAAGAAATTGGATAGAGAAAGGGTAAGACATGTGGGACTTCTTAACTTGCAATGACTTACAGATGTGCATCAATCTCCACTCTGCTGGTAGCTTGTGTTATAGGAGTTTCTTTTATACTCTGCAGCAATCAGCCTATGATGCCCCAACAGGTCTTTCTAACATTTTCCCACTTCCTTCCATGCCAGCCCTGTCCCCAGTCTATCTGCACACCAACTGCTCTGCTGCCACTCCCACCCTGCACCCACACAGCGGCTGGGGTCACATCAGGGGAGAGAAGCAGCCCTGGATATCTCCCGTGGTGCCAGTGGGAGTGCTGCTGCGTTAATGAGCTGCCTCCTGCCCCCTGTGCGTGCAAGCACACGCGTGCAGCTGTGTGTGCAACAGAGAGCTTACAAAATGCTCCAGATTGTGGCACCGAGCACCGAGCTGAGACCTCAGCCATTAATTAGCGCTCTGCAAAACATGTCACTGGGGAGGGGATGTTATGAAGTGGCCAGGCTGTACCAAAAGTGAAAGAGTGCTTCATTAAACAGATTCTGCTGCTTTGTTTGCTCACTCCATTATTCATTCAGGATTATTTATCACCGTTTTGCCATAGCTAGCAATTAGCAACTTTTGGGGGAAAAAAAAAAAACAAACAAATGTGGTTGCCTGTTCTACTAGGAGGGCAGGAGAGTGCTGCATGGCTTCAGAAATCTTGACACACATGAGGAAATCTGTGCCTCCTGCCTCTGAGCAATGCACCCACAAAACTGGGGAAGCAGATTGCTGCCTTCAGAAGATGGGCTCAGCTGGAGAAGCTCCTTACTGGAAGCAGATCTGCCTCTTAAAACAGTGGCAAAAACCCTTTCCTGTATTGTCACAAAGACAGGATTCAACTGATCATGTTTGGTGGTAGAATGACCTTACCACAGACTGTCTACAGCAGGGGAGTAACAATGGCTGTGCATGTTACAAGTTGGCTGTAATAAAAGCTCAGGCTGAGTTTCTTAATATGACTTTTTTTAATTTCTGAAGTGCACTCGTGCAGCTGCATTCAGACACACACCCCCTCACAAGCGTGTGCATGTGTGATGCCAGCTGTGTTAGGTCTGCATTTTCCAAAGTTTCCCTCAGTTAAAATAAGCTGTGATATTGTCTTTTTCTTTGCTTCCTTGGCACATTTCCTAGACACAGGTGTTTCTGACCCCTTCAGGGAGATTATATATGATGCCCCATCTGCTGTAGATCCCCAAAGGCAGTGCTGACTCCCAAGTTTCAGTGGTTTAAGGAGACTTATTCCAGAGCTGTAATCACATAGAGACCATGATTTTTGCCATGTACCTTTCCGGGATGCATTGAAAGGAAAGCAAACACAGAAAAAAATGGGAAAGATTCTACAAAACTCTCTGTCTCCAGCTAGCAGTGAAAATTACAGTTTTTTTAAAAAAGATTAATTCTCTTCCTCAAGTTTCTTGACTTTCCATAGTTAAGGATTCCTCTTCCCTCCTGTGTCACTTTTCCCCCCACCAAATCGCAGTCTATCTCCTCCATCCAACCCCCCCAAAAACATGTTTCCTTTTGCTTTGTAGTGGTCCCACGTTCCAGAACAGCCTCCTTATTTTCTGTGCTCGGTCTGAGCTCCTCCCTAACACAAAAAAAGCTATTATTTTTCAAATGTATTTGGATCTCCTTCCCTCCCATTCCCCTCCCGAAAAAGCCCCTTTAGCAGCCCCCCTCTGCAGGGCCATGCTTTTCCTGTTTCATGCCCTGCACCGAGAGAGTGGAGCGGAGTGTTGTATCTGGCATGTTTTGCCCTTCTCTTGCTCCCCTGTGGGAGGATTCAGGGGCAGACATGTCAGCAGCTTTCCCTGCAGAGCAAGGAGCAATATACAGTAAAAAACAGTAGTAAGACCTAAGGAAGCCAACATAAGGATGCAGTTTGGAAAATCCAACTGTCATCCATAAACTGTGCATAGACAGAGCTTTTGCAAGTTGTCACATATGCTCACACCTCACACACGGGCACATATGTGTGTAGAGGGCCCATGGATGATGCACTGAACTGCCTGCACTGCGCTGAGTTGTTTTGGTCTGTTGCAAAAAAGCAGACTCAAGCCCACTTATCTTCTGCAGAATAGTGGATAATATTCTGTTGCTACAGAGACTGTTGTCCCTCGTACTCCCAAATGTTTTCCAGCGTGTTTAAGCCAACTGCCTGTGAACTTTTTCTTGGCTCTCCATCATTGCGTTAGAAACAGTATGTGTCAAACTGATGCTGGCTCTAATAAGCAATTTATATAATATCTTGGAAACCAACTGTAGGATAAATAGAATCAGGTCACTAATCCCAGCTGACACCTAGGAGAGATGAAAATGTAAGCTTACAGGACTAATAGCTGAGTTCAGATATTATCTGTCATTTATTTTCTGTCTGCCCCTTTGTTTCAGGAATGCTTTATCTGATACAGTTATTTTAATACAACGAAGCTGTTATGCTTATTGGTAGCCTCCTAAAACAGAAGTTGGGGCACAATGTGGCAATAAACAGGATAATGTTATACTAAGGGCAGGAAGGCAATGAGGCCAAACAGCTTTCCTTAGAAAATGGATGGTGGTGTATTGAATGTAAAGAACCTAGGTTAAAATTTGGGACCACTTTCAAAATTATTTGATGTTTTCACCTTTTTTCAGATATCTGGTTATTCATTAGTTGTCCAGGCAAGAGACAGTGGTACCCCTCCTTTGTCTTCATCTGTGACGGTCAATGTGGACATTTCTGATGTGAACGATAACAGCCCTGTGTTTACTCCAGCTAACTACACAGCTGTAATTCAAGTAAGTTTATCCCGCACATCAAAAACTTCTCTGACTTTTAAAATGCATGGTCATTTGGTTTCAGTTAAGTACCTTTTGATGATCTATCTGCAAAACATGTATCAAGTGATCTTATCTAAAGGAAAATATGAACAAATCTTTCTTGAGTCTTGTGGTAAGTTTCTGTTTGCTGAGGCTCCTTAACCACAGCATCTGTCACACATTTTAACATTCATCCCTCCTGCACCAGGTACTCCAACCTCAAAATGTCTGCTCTGGGATAAGTTCACACTTCTTTACAGCTTGCTCTGGGTGTGAGTCTTGACTTTTAGTCAGTCCTGATCAGACAGAGTACCAGACAGAGCCCAGCAGGCCCTGGAGGTGTGGCGGGTACCTTCATCTCTGCCACTGGTCCATGGGGCGTAAGCAGTGTCAACAAAACACAGCTTGTGAAATGCCAGCTTGGGCAAAGAGCATTCTGTTGAATATTCTCGATAGAAAAATGTGGTATTTTACTATTGCAATGTGTATTATTTTAATCCTTTTCTTTATACGCTGTGTATATGTGTAAAGGAAAATAAACCAGTGGGCACAAGCATTTTGCAGCTGGTAGTGACAGACAAAGACTCTTTTCACAATGGCCCCCCTTTTACCTTCACCATCCTCACTGGCAATGAAGAGGAGGAGTTTACATTGGACCCTCACGGCGTTTTGAGGTCTGCAGTCATCTTCAAGCACATGGTCTCAACTGAGTATGTGCTCTGTGTGCAGGTAAGGCTTGATTTTTACATCTACACTGAAACAAAAAAAAAATCCTCAGTGCTAGGTAACCTGTATTTTGCCCTTATGGGCTGGTTTTAATGGACTGTATTCTACGAGTTAATACCACACATTCCAGTTTGCAAATGCACAGTGCAGAATATTTTCTTTGATGTTCTTAAACCTGGTTTCATATAAATATAAATATAAATAGGTAGCCAGCCACCTTTCCAATTTCCTTAGCATGAAATGAATTTTCTGAGCAGCAACTGTTATGGTTTAAGATTTTCATCATTTTTTTTTCTGTAGCTCAGGAAGGAAAATGAGAAAAAATGCATTATATACATATAAATGCACCCCAGAACAAGTGACTGCAAAATACTGCTTTAGGAATGAAAATAATTTCTGCTTTTAAGTCATAAATTTAATCATAAATTTTTGGAAGCCTTCCAAGAATTCATGAAATCACATTTCCAAGGTCAACTTAGCTTTTAAAGAATGTCAAAATAAGACATTCAATAGAAGTCCAGCTCAAACTTAGCTTTAGAAAAATTGTTGAGAAGCTTCGTAAACAGGGTAATTTTGATTGCCAAAACCTGTAAATCCAAAAGTAATTTGTCCACATTTCTGAGGTCTGCCAGAGAAGATGTATTAGGGTTCAGTAAATATGCAAGTCTAGGGAATGAACCTCTTCACTGAAATGAGTCATGGTCCCATAAGCTGTGTCTGAAATTTTTGCTTCCGCCACTTGCTTTGCTGGGGTTGATCTCTCTGAACACTGCCCATCTTCCTTCACAAGCACATTTAATGCTCTTCACAGCAGTAGCATCCTTAGATGCAATTGTTGGTTACGATTCACAAAATATAAGCTCTGATGCTAATTAAGAGTTCAAATCAAAGTCTTACAAGTTTGCCATTTAATATCCTTGAAACTTATTTTTTAGCCTGGTAGTGAAATAAAAAAATCATCACCCTTCTCTCTCGCCATGCCTTAATTGGAAAATATCCTGTTCTCAGGGTAATTTGCTTGCCAGAGTTCTAGTGTAGGCAAAACTGGCCATGAGAGTTAAATTTGAGCAGCATCCTCTAGCTTGAGAGATGCATGTATTTCATATAAATGAAATATTAGACCACCACGTCTGAAATGCACCAATGTGCTCTAAAAACCATGCTGCTGGATTGTGGAGGCATGATTCCTCCACGTATTATTTTCTTCAGGGATTTCTGCAGTGAAAACATACTTTATAGTTTCCTGTTGTGTAAAGACCATAGAGTGTTTCTTTCTCTACATATGTGCCAGAATGCTTTTTTCTCTTTTCCACTCTCAGGTGGCTCCTCTTTATTAGGTTTTTTTAAGAGTTAATGTTAAAATAGAAAGTGGAATGAGACATAATCTCGTCTGCATGTACATGGGTATTTGTCTGCACATATATATGAATTATATTTTAAAAAACCCACACAGCTCTTTTAGGATTGAAGATGAATGAATTTTAGAGTGTCTTAGAGTTACTAATCTACTCGTAGTAGTGTCTATTGCTGTTGTCATCCTGCCATTTTTTCCTTCAGCTTGTAAATTTTCCTCCCGTGCCCAAATACAACGATCTTTGAACATGTCCTACATCTCTGCCTAGTGGCAGTTTAGTCTTCTGTTCTTCTCTGAAGCAAATAAATGTGTGGAGTAGTATATTGTAATGGGAATTGCAATAAAACATTTTTCTTATTGTAGGAAAGGACACTGATTCAAGTTTGCACACCTTTCTGTCAAGATGGCCTTGGGTTTTTTGTCATACTTGCTCTTTTGCTCTCTATAAAAAAAGTGCAAACGATGCTATAATACCTGCTCTGGGTCATCCAGTCATCTGTCCAAATGCAGTGCTGCTCTCATATTTTATCATTAGTAACAGCACAAGCACCTATTTCATTTCTGGAGGATGATAAATTTTATTTATGTCAAGCATGTTTCTTCATTGCTTCAGGTAAAGAATACAGAATGCTGTAGAAAAATTCTGAACTCCCTCACATCCACACAAGCTAAGCAGGGTTTGGAGTGCTTTGGAGCTCACCAAGCAGTGCAGAAAGCTGATAATTTAACTGGAATTCAGTCTCTTCTCTGGGGCAGAAGTGAACCCAAACTGTGCTTGGTGCAGAATATACCACATTGTTGGTATATTCTTCATTGTGAAGATGACAAGTGATAGCTGTGGGATCCTGGGAACATTTCAGTTTGAGTAATGAGACATTCTACTGACACATTTCTCTGTGCAATCCACTTAGAGATCAGTGCTTCCCTGAAGAGTTAGTAAGTTCCACTGCTAGAAATGGCTGAGACGCTTCTTTACATATGTATTTTTCAAATGCATTTGAGCATTCTTTTGAGAATTTCTTTTCAGAATTACTGATGCCGTGAGAATATACATAGCAAGAAATTATGGTTGCAGGCTGTGTTCTCTATGTGTTTTTATTTATTTTTTTTATTTTTTTATTTTTTTCTAAATTACATTAGGCAAAGGACTCTGGGAGGCCTCAGCAGGTTTCCCATACCTATGTTCAGGTGAGGGTTATTGAAGAGAGCATTCACAAACCGACCGCCATTCCACTGGAGATTTTCATTGTCACCATGGAAGATGATTTTCCCGGGGGAGTCATTGGGAAAATTCATGCCACAGATCAGGATGTGTACGATGTCCTCACATACACGCTGAAGTCAGAGCAGAAAAGTTTATTCAAGGTCAACAGCCATGACGGGAAGATCATCGCCCTGGGAGGGCTGGACAACGGCAAGTACGTCCTGAACGTCTCCGTGAGCGATGGCCGGTTCCAGGTGCCCATCGACGTCGTGGTCCACGTTGAGCAGCTGCTACAAGAAATGCTGCAGAACACGGTCACCATCCGCTTTGAGAACGTTTCCCCGGAAGACTTTGTGGGACTCCACATGCACGGGTTCAGGCGCACCCTGCGCAACGCGGTGCTCTCCCAGAAGCAGGACAGCCTGCACATCATCAGCATTCAGCCGGTGGCGGGCAGCGGCCAGCTCGACATGCTCTTCGCCGTTCAGATGCACGGCGGTGGTTTCTATAAGCCCGCCTATTTGATTCAGAAGCTTACCAATGCGAGGAGACACTTGGAAAATGTGATTCGTATTTCTGCTATCCTGGAGAAGAATTGCTCCGGACTGGATTGTCAGGAACAACACTGTGAGCAAAGTCTGTCTATTGATTCGCACTCCCTGATGACTTACAGCACAGCACGAATTAGTTTTGTGTGTCCCCGCTTTTACAGGAATGTGCGCTGCATGTGCAATGGTGAGTACTGCTCCCTCTTCCCCTCCCATCGCTGCACATTATGCGAGAGGATCCATTTTATTCCTCTGATGCAGATTAGAAGGGGCATTTCAATTCAGTCCACTAAAGCACGACTGGCTGATGCGTTGTGGGAATTGATTTCTCAGGCTCGGGAAGAATTGTTCGTGTTTACTGATGTAAATGGAAGTTTATGAACTTTGGCCTTTTACGACAAAGACCGCTTTCCTGGAGGCTCTGCAATCAGAGCCATCAGCCTGGTTCCAGGGGAGGGGGAGGAGTGGGAGAGGAAGGACGAAGAGAGGGAGGGATGTAGTTTCCCAATCAGTTGGTGCCACCACTGGAATAAACCTCGATTGTGACCACAGCAGAGCAGCCTGGTCTCTAGTAATGCGCCAGCAGTCTCCAAGGAAAAGCACCCCTGACCTAAGCCAGGCAGGTGGAAAGGCCTTTTCCAGTCCTGTTGTTGCAGAGAGCCACAGAAACCCATGAAGTATTTTATTAGCAAGTGCTTTTCCTGACCTTTAAGGCTAAAGTAGGGGACAGAGTAGGTTTGGGCTGCCCCACATTTCGGCAGAGATTTCATATGGACAAACAGACTCGCAAGCCAATCTTTTGTATGATTCTTCGCTTGGATTTTAAATCCTCAGGCAGTTATAATACTGGCTCTGTTTCTTTTGTTTGCCTGGCTATTTGCTCCTCATTCCACTTCATTTAAGAGCAGAGAAAAAAGCTGCTGTAAAATCAATACATCTAAGTCTCCCTCATCTTAAGCACACATGCACACGCACACGGAGCGAGACAAGAATTCAGCAGCCATATCCCTCAATAACCAACCTTTGTTTCTGCAGCAGTCAGCAGGGCTTCATGTTTTACCACTGACCTCGGTGGGGATGAAAATAGGCATACATTGCATAAAACTTAACCAGAAATCATTTTTCTTCCTGTGGCACAGGGATAATAATGCCACAGAAGTTCAGTTCTGAAAAAAATACCACGATTTTCTATCTGAGGTATATTCAAGAGCAGGCTATCTGTCCACTTTTTAAGTAAGAGTCTTCTAAGTTTCAAATAGACATATCTATCATAACAATAGTCAGCATTTTGTTATACATGAAAAGCTCTGAAGTAAAGGATTTTCACTAGTTTAAAAGGGACAATGCTGCAATATCCTCCAGTCAGGTCCAGGAGCCAGTGCAGGAGCACTGTCTGCCAAACTTTTTTATATTCTCTAAGTTAAAATTTAGTCTCATTTATGTATCAAGAAATCACGAATCCTCATCTCCATGGGGATAGTGATAGTCCTCACAGTCAGAAATTGGTTTTCTGGCAGCCAAAATTTTCACTGTTTATCATTTCATTTCACTACCTATTAAAGTCAATAATGATGTATTATTCCCTCTGCCTCGTAATCCCTTAGCTTAATTCCAAAAAAGGGACTTTGCAGTGGAGCACAGTTCTGACCCAGCCGCTCTCCTGGCACAGCAAGTTTGCAATGGAAGTACAAGAATCCAGCTGGGACAGCGCTTTCCAAATTTTTTCTGTCATGTACCAGTCAATCCCCAAAATGGATGACAGGCTGCTGGAAAAGCAGTGTGGTTCTGAGTGTGACTGCAGTCCCCAGCCTCTGGCCCATTTATCACGGCCTTGAAGACTGCTGTATAGGAACACTTGCAACAGGCAGCTTGTCCTGGTCCTGCTGAAAAGCTGGAGGGGTTCCCACTGCTGCCGTTTGAGCCAGATTAGGTGCGGATTTCCCATGGGGGATCCACACCATTTGGGGTGGGGTTGAGCACATCCAGCCTGCCATACAGCCTGTGGTAAAAAAGATGTCCAGTGCTGCTGAGTTAAGTGTAGCTGCCGAAGAAGTGAACACCTTTGTGTCCATTAGGTGCACAGAAGTAATACACCTTGGTGGGAAGCTAGAATTCATTCTTTGGGCCTTCTCCTCATTACTTAGTGCTTCATCCTCTTCTACTGATTTTAATTAAATGAGCCGCAGATATTTAGGTAAATACACTGTGTTTTCTCACTTAGGAGAAAACACAGACTTGTGAGAGTATAATAGTTAGAGAATGTATGGGTAGTTTAGCTTTCATGAAAGCTAGAAACTAGAGTAAAAGAGTTAGAAAAATACAAATACTTCTTCCATCAGTAGTTCTTATAAATAAATGCACAAATGCAGCAATTCCGGAAAAAGTGCACAAATTTATTTTGGCTTGTTTAACAAGACAACATTAGCAAGATATTAGCAGTGTAATAAAAGTATTATGCTTCCTTTGTTGCTAAGAGAGTTCCACATCCAGTAAATATTAATACCTTGAATTATGAAAAATCCATTAAAATACTGCATATTTTTCCAGAGATCTGATTCAATTATGGCCCAGAAAGCTTGAGTTTGAACTAATTCACTCATTCTTGAAATATGTATCATACTTGGAGTGTTTTTCCCACTGGCAGATGTCACAGATATGCACAATTTATGCATGCCAGCTGTGCATAACTTACCTAGATTACCTTTGTGAGCAAACAGAGTTATCTAATGTGAAAATGCAGGGAGACTGTAAAGTAGGCAGTGGGTGAACTTCAGAGGTTCAGCAGCTCAGCTCTGGAAGGATAAGTTCAAAAGTTCACATGCATCAATCTTAGCTTTTAAATCAATAAAATTGAACCAAAGAGTTTTCCAATAACAGACTGTCTCCTTAGATTTTTGCCTCATCTGTTTGTGTTTGTATGAAAAATATTGTCACAAACTGGGGTTTGTGTCAGCGTGACCAGAGGGTCTATGAGATTACCAACCTCCCATCACGTGGCACGAGGTATGCAAACATCAGTCAGTGCTGGGAGAAATAAAAGTAGGAGGAATGGAATAAATATATTCCTGTAAAACAGTTCTCATGGCATTCTCATTTTTCTGAGGCAAAAATCTATTCCGTACCTTTTTCATGATGCAAAGTAATTCTTTTGTGTTGAGACAAAGGTGCAGGGGCAGAGCAGGTTTTGTTGGGACTGCTTTGCTCTAGATTTCTTCTGCATTATAATCTTACAAAAGTGACATTATATTAATATGTTCACAGGAGAGGGATGGATTGAAATTATCTTGACAAATATGGGCATATATCTACATCTGTGCTGGTCACTCCAGGTCCCATTTGCAGATAGTGGGAAGAATGAGATATCTTTAATAATGTGATACATCTCTCCCTAGATGTCTAAAATCAGTCAGATGAATCATGCCCTAAAGTTAGATGAGATGAATTCCATTTCCAGTGTTTAATGTGATTCTGGCCTTAGAGTTTGAAAGAATTTTTCTAATAGACCTAGGAGTTTTCGGCAAAAGTGCAGACACATCCATGTTATTTAATCAAGAGAACAGCAGTCTTGGACCACTTTCTCATGAAACAAAACAATTCAGACTTTGTGAAGCCACTTCTAGTATTTTGTGAATGCTCTGACAGAAGAAAATCATAGACTGTGAGGACCTGCTGCTAATAAAAGACCTATTCTTCAGAGCTGGTTTTTAGCCTCAGCTCCACAAAGCGCACATTGCCTCTAAAAGAGTCCTGGATGTTTTGAAGGCCTGGGCATCAGTAACCTGGTTCTTATGTCTACAACACTGCTTTTCCCATTGTCAGGAAGCACACACATGCATATTAATGAGCCTGGAATTCTCCTTGCAAGGAAAATGGAAGAAAAAGGTCTGTGCTTGGGAACAAAGAACTACAGATAACTTTGATAGATCTGGCTGTAGTCTGTTTAATATCATTTTTGTCCAAGGAAAGTTTTCTCCCTGTGAATATTTCAGCAGTAAAGCCCATGCTGAGAATGCACAAATTCATATAAAAAGTGGGAGAGCTGCAGTGTGAAGTGGGGGCATGACTTGGAACCAGGGCAAGTGGGAATTGCTGTCTATCACTTAAGGAGTCCTAATGGAATCTGGGATCAAGGAGGGGGTGAAAGAGTTCAAGTATCTTGTTACTTAAAACTCGGAGAGAATCTGTTTCACTGGGACATGCTGTGTGACACACAAAGTTTTCCAGGGACACCTGAGCCAACTGAAACCCGTTGCTGGCTTGTGGAGAAACAATTCTGTGGTGTCTGCACTGCCATGCATGGAATAATCACTGCCTTCAATACCTGGTCACTGTGCTCCGAAAATAAAAATAGATTGCAGATCAGGAGTTGCCAGTCTTCTCTCCACAGTAAGCTAATTATTATTTGAAGTAGCAGCTTGGAGTTTGCTTTACAAGCTTCTTGCAATTCTGGCTTTCAGGAATCTCCCTCCTTTCAAGCTTTTTTTCTACAAGTGAGAAAAACAAAGTCTTTTTAATACTAATACAGATTCAAGAGACTGGGCTGATAGAAAACCACCTAATATCACAAGGCTTAAGTTAAAATTGTTGAAGCACTTGATTTTCAAAATATATTTACAATCCCAGATGTGTACCTGTTTTTAAGGAATAGGAATTAAATAAATCTCTCATCTTGCAATGGAACAGTATTTTCCTTCTCAGTATATTGGTTAGAAGATTGAAATACTTTTATCTTCTTTTAGAAAATTAAACTGAAGATGATCTGTCAAAATCAAGTGGGTCTATTCCACCTTTTCCTGCCACGCACTGCTTGATGCTAGCTCTTGTGTTTCTGTGATACCTTGTAGAGAACAGTTTTATTAATACTAATGTGAGCTTCAAGAGAATGCTGTGGATTGTCTGGACCGGCCTAAAAAAAAATTACCAATTTGAACCTATATTTCTTGAATCTTTTATTGGATGGAAAATAGACTGCTCTTTGGAGTGGAAATGCAACATTAGAATAATTTTATTTAAACTCAGGCTGTAAATCTTTGATGTGGACAACATAACCTTGAACAATTTTACAATTTTGCTCCACATAGTTGTGAAATCAGCCTTGAAAATGCGTGTTAGCTGGGGCAATGCAGTAATGCAGATTTGTAGCTTATGTACTTATAACCATACAGACAGGCATAAAGCACTTCTCGCAAGTCTGAATATTTTAAAGTTTTGTGACAGCTATGAAATCCTGCTGCAGCAGGATGAATAAAAAGTTGGTTTCCTTGCAGTTTACCAGAAGGTGTATTCTTGGCTGTTCAGGATAAACAGTTATCTCCACTGTTGAACGGAGCACTTTAGATCTTTTCCATATATTTTTTGAATGTGGAAGGAGGGCTCTGAAGTACAAATCAGAGTTTGAATCAGATAAAAAACCTGGCAGAGATGGATAACAAAATAAGCTGTTCTTTTATTGCTTCATGTCAAAGATACACTCATAGGTGAGGGGATGTGAAAATTTACCGAGCCACATTTGGAAATCTCAGTGCCTCTTTCTGCTGCACTCCCAGTGACGAGTAGGGCTTTAGTCAAAATGGCATCTCTGTCAGCTACACAGAGGCTCACTTGAATTGCAGCCTCACAAAAGGTTTTAGTTTCTTCAAACAAGAATTATACTCTGCAGACTCCAGAATGCTGTGTATTTGTCACATAAGAATGAGTTTAAATAGCTAAAACAACCAAGGTGATAACACAAATCAGCCTCTGGAATTTTTAACAACCCAGTGTAATTTCAGAAATAATTGTTACTTGACATTGAATTCTAAGAAATGAGGAGTTTTATTCTTAAAAAAAGCCAAACAAACCAAAGTATATAAAACATCATATTCTCTGTTTAATTCTACAGACCTTAGATTTAAATAGAATATAAATCTGTATTCCAGAACCCTATGACAGTTTTTTTCTTGATTCTCTAAGGCCTAAAATGTGACTGTGTATTGCAGCTGTTATTTCTGTTAATGTTACCTACTAATGTGATTAATAAAGATTTCCATGCATCATTTTCTAACAGTGCTACAGGCAGTACTGTAAATCTTTTACTCCATAGACCTCTCAAACAAATGTTTGATAAAGGAGGGGAGGATGTTAAACATTAAATTGACTGTGCTGTATATCAAGGAAGACATTTACAGTAATTGCCATATTTGTAGTCATCCCATGTCCACTTTGAAAGCTACAGTAGTAATTTTTCTTTTCCCAGAAAATACTTAGAGTGTCAGGTAATTTCAGCTATGCTTACTGTGAGCCCTGCTTGGCTTGTAAAAAAGTATGTGAGAGCAATAAGATTCTTTCATTATTTTTGGAGAGGTATTCCATGACAGGTTGATTCCTTCCTTTATAAACTGTAAATAAAACAATGTGCTCAAAAGTAAACTAGGTTTTGAATGTGATAAGGATCCTACAATATAGATTTTGCATATACAAGAACTGCCAATATTCAGAAAGCAATGGGTAGGAAAGTGCTTTTTATAAATTAATCACCCGCATGTCTTAAATAAATTAACTTGATAAACAAAAGAGGAGGTGCCTGTCCATTCCCAGCAACTGCCTTTCCCTCCATTCATGCTGGGGCTGCAAATCAACAAAAGCAAGGGCAGGAGCACCTTTTTTCCTGCACCTGAAGTCTACTTTCAAAACAGCCATACACAGATACACAAATGTAGTAACTGATCCTGCATCTCCCAGGTACCTTATTGGAACCAAGAAGAGGCTAGCTGTTGTTGAAGTCACATATTTCTGAAAATTCATGTATTAAGCAGCAAGAGTTGTATCGTGTTTTGCATTATTACAGACAGTGTGTGCAAATCTTTTAAGATTAGAGCAATCAAAACAGATCTATTTAGACACTTTTAGAAGTTATGTTGAAGTTTTAGCCAAACCCCACGAAATGCAAAAAATTCCTTTGACATTGACAGGCTTTAAATAGTAAGTCCTTGACATGCTCAGCTTGATAGATGTAAAGAATTTAGGGGGTTTTGAAAAACCTACATATAAATGTGTCGCTCAAGTATTTTAAGCGAATTTAAAAATCAGTATAGTTCTGTCCCTGCAGATTAGAGAAAAGGAGGGCAGGTTTTGGTAGCCTGGGCAAGCTGGATAGGATGTGAGATCTCAGAAATGTCAGGAGGAACATAGGGAGAGAGCAAGCTTGCCTTTGCTCTGTGATCAAGCTGGCAGCATGTCCTGTGTAGTATGAAAATGAAAAATCCAGATGTCATTGTAGCCCAAGCATGGCTTAGAATCACAGAATATCCCGAGTTGGAAGGGACCCACAAGGATCATCGAAGCCCAACTGCTGGACCTGCACAGGACCACAAAGAGTCACATCATTTGCCTGAGATCATTGTCCAAATGCTTCTTGAACTCTGGCAGGTTTGGTGCTGTGACCACCTCTACCTCCTTAAATTTACTTCTCATGGGTGTGCTGGGGGAAAAGGAGTGCATAGCTTCAAGCAATTTTTTCCCCTCATATCTCGAGAGCCCCTGTGCAGGAAGCTTTGTGGGAAAATGAATTTATAAACCAGTTACTGCTCATAATAGTTCATTTTTGTAATACATTTCCGTGGGGTTTAGGGCAGTTTTCGGAAAAGAACTATTGCAGTTCTTGTCCAAAAACTTTTCCTTTCTGTGAAGGTTTGTTGGGGCTTTTTTGGTGGTGTTACTCTTATTAAGCCATTTTTTGCTTGTACTGAAGTGTGCAATCAATAACTGTCTTTTATTACTCTTCTACTGCAGCAGATCATGCTTTGCACTGTGGAACCCTGACAGTATTTTAACTTTTTTCAGGAGGACTGTGCCCAGGGTCCAACGATCCCTGTCTGGAGAAGCCGTGTCCAGGGGACATGCAGTGTGTGGGGTATGAAGCCAACCGGAGACCGTTCATCTGCCAGTGCCCACCAGGAAAGCTTGGCGAGTGTTCAGGTGCATGTCACAGCGATAAAAGGGGATATACTTGGAAAATAAAGTGCTGCCATTCTCATTTTGTAGGCAGAGATTCCAGTGAAGTCAACAGAAAATGTACTGCTTAACCCATCTCAGCACAGGCACTTGGGGAACTTGGGGTGTCTGTTTCTAAGCCCTATAAATACTTGTCTTTGTAGCTGTGGGGATGCATCTAGACTGTGATCCAGTTTCTGTTTGGAAATTCCCACTGGCTTGCTTGAATTCCAGCTCAGTAAAACAGGCTGCTGAGAAAACAGGATTTTTCCTAGAGAATGTTATGCCAGATGTTTTCCTGCCCATGGGCAAAGCTCCATAATTAACTCTTCTGCTTACTATTTAGATTACCAAAATTCCAACCTTTATTAATGCAAACACTCCACTGTCCCAAAAAGAAAGTTTGAGGACATCTGTTAGTTCTCTGCAGCTGTGTGGTTCCCTGAGATATGAAAAGCCAGGTGGACAGCCAGTGAAGTAGAGCTTTCTGTTGACTTCAGTGAATCCCAGGCTCCAGGACAGAGGATTTGTGGTGTTTTCCTGATGAAAGCACTGAACAGCTACTGAACTCTGGTCCTGGGCACTGGTTGCAGGGGACTCACTGCTAAGATTTGGGTGACATCTGCCCTCACGTAACCTGACACCCATAACTCAACTGCCTGATGTACAGATATGTCATCTTGGATTCCTTCTGTTATCAGTGAGGCAAGACTGGTGCCTCCAGGAGTGTATAAGCTGAAAAATGCTGAAAACTTGGAGAAACCTCTTTTTAAAATTATTTTTAAGTATGGAGAAATAGAACTTTCCTCTATCCCCTGAAAAATAGTTTAAAAAAAGGAAATGCAGAAATATTTTGTAGTAGATGCCAGCTTTGTTTTTTCTCATCAAAATGGGTTTTATTTATTTCTTCTTAGTCATTATCATTAACTTTGTAAATTCTTTAATTAATTAACAGTCAATGAATTGTTTTATATATCAGTAAATGCACATGTGTCTTTTCAAAATGGTTGTTTCAGGCCACACTTCCCTTAGCTTTGCTGGGAATAGCTACATCAAATATCGTGTTTCTGAAAATAGCAAGAAAGAGGAATTCAAGTTGGCTCTCCGTCTGCGAACGCTGCAAAGCAATGGGATTATAATGTACACCAGAGCGAATCCCTGTATAATTCTGAAGGTAATTAAAATAACTTATCTTTTCTGCAGTTGTTTTTCTTGATTTTGTATTTTCTCTTGGCTCTTGATTTGGGGAATGCTGTTCTCATTTCAGCTGTAGATTGAGAAGATGAAGTCTGATTCTAACAGGGAAAAACAATTTCAACAACAGCAGCAGCAGCAACGATCAGAAAAGCAGCTTGTTAGTGGTACTTTACTTGGAAAATTCCCCACTGGGTGCTGTTCATTATAAGCACATTATGTGTGTCTGTGTGCAGGAGCCAGTCTGCACGAGATGTAAGATTTGGCCATTTATATGACTATGTAGTCAAAACTAAGCCTGCTGAAATTGCTGTTCTTCCCTTCTGTCCTGTCTGTGGTTAGAGGATATGCCCTCGCTGTTAGTGAACTAATTCCAGGAACCAACTGCTTAGAACGTGTCTCCTGCTGAATATGAAGATCTCTGCACTCTGTGGGTTCTTTGTTGAGAGAGTCATGGGGTCAATAGAGATTGATACCAAATCAATATTTAATTGATAAACTTTCATGCATTTTTATTCCTTTTTTTTTTCTTTTTTCATTTTTTTTTTTCTTTTTTTCTTCTTTTTCGCTGTGGAATGGCAAATAAATGCAGGATGGAAAGGGATTACTGGGCTCATCCAAGAGCCTGGACATATAGTATTTCTGCTATAGCCTCTAAGGTACAAAATGAAAACAATGACATTTGTAATTCAGCCACATTCTATACTTCAGCAGTGGGAGAAATGGCACAGAGCCTTTAGTGTCTGTATTTGCAATCTTCAGAGTACTTTTGGCTGAATGCTTAGGTAATATTTAAGTGGCTAGATGAGTTATTAATGGGCAACAAATAATTTTATAGCTGTTTTTCATGAGCAAGAGTACTGTCTGTCATTCACCAGGAGCTGTCAGCATTGTTCAGATTTGCACAAGACAGTTAATCTCCACTTTGAGATGCACAGAACGCAGTTTAAACCTTCATATATTTTTGTTTGAAAAAACCACAAGCAAAAGTGCAGTTTGGAAGATCTTCTCTAAAGTCTTCATCATGCTTGTTCTTAGTATATGTCAGTTGGTAATGTTTGCAATTTTTTAATTTAAAAAAATACCTGGGGAAAAAAACAAATGGCCCTGGTGGAAAGTGCCACTTGGAAACAATAGGAGATCATACAGAGATGGCCTGAATTGGAGTTAGAATGGTGATAGGACAATTCATTCTGCTAGAGTTTTGAGTATAAAGTTCTCATCATTAAGGAGCACAGCATATCCAGGTCACAGACAACTGAGTGAAAATACCCAGTAGAAGCAAGGAAATTTTGCCATGAAAATAGAACAGCTGATGCTACTAGTATTGTTACCAAAAAAAAAAACAAAAACNAAGCAAATGAACACAAAAACAAGCAATGAAACCAAAACACCAAAGAGAAAAAAAATCCAAACCAGTAAGAGAACCCTCTTTGCCATCACCCGAATTGAGTTTTCAGTTGTGAGGCAGGAATCATGTTTTCAGTCCCCACTTCACATAATCACCTAATTATTTTGCTTTGAAAGATGCTGAGTTAAAAAAATTACTTCAAGGAGCAGCAACAAGAGCTGTGGTTATTGTGCTCCAATCTCAGTCAGCAACCTCCATGTCAAGCTGTTTTGCTTCCTAGCTCTGACAAACAAAGGAGAAAGCAGAGAGCTTCATATGCAGCTGCTACCTCACGTATCTGATGAGTGAGATCCAGGGTCGTGCATGCATGGATGCAAAGCCTCTGCATTCTCCTATGCATTGATCAGGAGAGGACATAGGGAATTACCTCCTCAAAGCCTCATGCTCAGCTTTTCAGTAGAGCAGGATTCACTGTTGCAGTGAGTATTTCCTTTTCCCAGGTCTGACACTGGGCTTCTGCATGCACAAGGTTTAAAGGAAATAAAACCATTACATTCAGCATAGTTTTTTTAAGAAGTGGTATTACTTAAAAGATCAGGGGTTGTCAGACTTTAGTTTGTGAAGGTCTTTTAGCTGAGGAATATCAGGCTAAGTTCTCACAAAAGTGCCCTGTGGCAGACAAATATCATCAAGCTCAAGGGATTCAGCCCTGTCAGGTCTCTTCAGGGATGGCAGCTGGCTCGTGGACTGCACTTTGGGGATCCCTGACTCAAGTATTTTCAGGGAAGTTATGCTTAGTTTTCTAAACACTTTTTTTCATTTGTGAACCAGAGGTAAGCCTTCCTTTTTTTTCCTTTAACCAGGTACATATGCTTGGAGGTAGGGAGGCACTCAGAAATGAGGCCATTAAGCAGATTAATTAGGGGTCTATAAATGTGAAGTTGTTATCATTTGAGCATTGCTTTCAATTAAATTAAACATGAGGAGAAGCTTTCCAAATAGAGGATAAAGGATGAAATCCTGTGTTCTTTTGAGCATTCTGGCATCACTCCAGCAAAGCACTTAATCACTTGCTTAACTTTCTGTATTTGAAAGCAATTGGGACTGTTCACATACCTTAATTTTAAGCATCTACTTAAGTATCTGCTGGATTATCACCAGAGGGCCCAGCACCATCACTGAGCTTCAGGTAGAGGCAGAGGTAGAAGAAATTTAGACTCAAAAGGTGTGAGCCCATTGGAAGACAGGCAGAAAACACCTGTGCTGTTGGGGCATAGAGTGACATTGATTGTTTTGAAGCAAGTCTCTGCCATTACACTCTGTTTAAACATTAATGCTGCAATATGCTTTTTGGTGTTTAAATGGCCAGCTTAATTTTGGAAGCTCATACATTTGTGATAACTCCAGGGATGGAAATATTTCATAATCTTAACATAGTGTCCTTCCTGGATGAATAATCAATTCCATAGAGCAAACTGCTTGTCTATTACTTTACTAAAAGCCTACCAGCTACGCTGCTGTATTGATACAATAAAATAAGGGTGTTATTTATTCAGCTGTTTCAAATAAAGCAACTAACCCATCGATTTTGAGAGGTTGGCCATTTTTTTTGTTGTTATTGTTGCATGCTCTTGCTTTTAAGACAGTCGGAGCCAAATGAGATGCAGGTCAATGTTGGCTTTTTTTCCTTTGGAAAGATTGCATGTCCCAAAACCAGTGCCACCATTTCATTTTTACCTATGTAGCAGCTAACTCAGAAAAGTAAGATTTAACCATTTAAAGCATTACAAGGCCATTGCAGAAGATAGTTCCATTTATTTTTTTCCAAGGAATGCAATGGAGATTCATCTTGTTTTGTGAAATTTTAAGGATTAAAATAGGTGAAGAAAGACTTTCCCATCATGCTGTAAATACAGCAGCTAAATTGTAAATCCAAGCATATGTTCGTCTGTCCAGGCAGTTAATGTGAAACTTTGCACGGTTTAGTTAAGTGTGTATTATACATTTTAATGCATTACTGCTGCATGGCTTACGCTGGATAGGACTGAAGTTTGGATATGATCCCAGTTGTGGCTGGAGTTGAAACGAGTTGTATTTTAATTAAATACACCGTTTTATACAAATGAACGTGAAATGCAATTCAGCTAACAAAATGTTTCCCCAGATAGATTAGGAGGCAGCATGCTGTATCCATGGTGTTTGACTGCAGATGGACTGTGTGAGCTGGAGGTGGTCTCAGAAGAACCATTTGATCATTTTATTACCTATGTTGATACACAAATATGGACGTTAGCCAAACGTCTTAGCCAGACTAATATTCTAATATAATTTACAGTATGTGTTTGGCTCCGTTCTGCTTATTGAATGAAATTGTTGAAATGTAACAGATTGCATCAGCTTTTGGAGTCTTCACTCTTTTAACTTCTCTACAGGTGAGGTATCTTGTGGCATATATGCTTAAGTGTACATTAACCTCCCTGTCACAATTGTTATAACTGAGACTGTAATTAAACCCTGAGCCTAGAAAGCTCTGAGGAGTGGAAGCTTGTGGGAATTTTTTGCCCAGATAGGATGAAGTAGATTCTCTCTGCTTTCATGGTGCAGAGGGTCTCTGCTGGTGCCACAGGCTGCACTGGGTGAGAGGTTGCCAAGTTTACATGTCTCTGCTGTGAGATAGAGTAACTGAGGCTTTTTGGTGTGTTGCACTACATAGATGGATAAAAAAGCAGTGCCACACATTCAGTGATGGACTTACAGTCTGATGCTACCATCTCTCCACCAGACCAACCATCCCACTGAGGTTGTCTGGATAACTGCTGAGGCTGGACAAGGGCCTGGCTATTCATTGGATGTCCGTACTTTTTACTTGAATGTCCCTCAGTTATCTTGAAGTTCAGCTTTTCTTGGTACCAAGGTCCAGGCTGTAATCAAAGGACCTTCTCTGAGGACTGAGCAGTGACCCTGACATCTCAGTGGTTACAAGGAGACACAGGAACACCAGGGATTAATTGTTGGATGATGTTTGAGTTCTCTGTGCTAAGGAGTGGGGACAGCAATTTTACCTGTTAGGTGGAAGAACCTTCTCCTCCCTGCCTGGCCAGTCTAGCTGCTAAGTAGTCAGGAGTGGACCCCCTTGCAGCATCTGCTCATTGCCAGCTCTTCCTGTTCTTCTACTCCTCCTCGAGGTCCATCAGGGGACAAATATTTCCCCCCAGCCCCTCAAAAGAACAGCCTGTGACCATCTGATTAATGGAAGTACTTTTATGGTCCCACTGCTAGGGGTATCTGGGCATGTCACACAGGCTTTAATGTATGAGTCTGTAAAGCAGTGGTGTGAGGTAGGGAAATGACGTTACTCCTCTTTTACTGATGGACACCTGAAACTAATGGCTTGCTTGGGATCTCAGAGGAAGAATGTTGCAGAGTGTGGATTCCCATGCAGATCTGTCATGTCTTAGGCTAGTACTGTAAGCATCAGACCATCCTTTCCATCTTTCACTCTAGTTAGAGGTTACTCGTGTTTCTTCAATAACAGGAAGGAAACTTAACCCTTCAGACAATTATATATTTATTGTGTATGTCAGATCATCTGCTGGTAAAAAGAAATAAAAGTGGATGAAAAAGATGTATAAAACATATTTTAATGGGAAATCTTTTAGATCATAGTTTCCTGTATACAAATGGTGTAATATTTATCCCAGGTGCTCAGATGTGGTGTTGTATTTATAAAGATAATTGGAAAAACATGTTCTGTGAGTAAGAGTAATAGACATGCAGGCAGTAGGTCCTTCAGGGCATAAGTAGTCATAGGGGAGGTATATGTGTATTATACGCAATCAGTAGAAGTTTCCATAGGGAAAAGCCTTTTGAGTAAGCAGCAAGTTATCTGCTTATCCAGTGATGGCTGTTTTTCAAAGTGTAATATGTTGGCATGCATTTTTCTGTTTGATTTGTATTCCTGGTGAGACAGACCACACTTTCTGAGCAGAACCTTCAGTGTTCATGGACTACTTTGTGCACAGGGAGGAAAAAACTATTGCTCCATCTCTGGAAAGAAAAAATTATCTGTTTATCAGGGCATCTTGTTTACCAAGATTCCTCCTGAGAATATGCTTTAACAGACCCAATTTCAATCCACAGAAACTGTTTACAGCTGAATTTTGAGTCCTATAAGAAAATGTTTTTTTCTGAAAAAATGATCCAGATTTATTATTCAATACATCTGTTATCCTTTTTTGATTGAGCTCTAGGAGTACCAAGCAACATCCATCCCTTAAGCATGTGTTACAGTCATAGATCTGATTTCTTCTCATTTTCATTACACCCTACAGATCAGGGACTTCAAAACAGCCAGTTGTTCATAGCAGGGGCTAATTCCAGCTCCTTCCCTTGGCTCCTTCTACGTCTGTATTCATTCCTGTACAACCCCTCATACCATGCAGAGTGAGTGGGCAGCTGGCATCCATAGGGAGCTTGCCCCATTCTTAGCAGCTCTGTGTGCACACTGCGAAGCAATCACAGAGCAGAGGAGTGGTGTGGTTTATACCCTGCTTGCCCAGTGTGTTTTGGCTTGAGATCCAGTTCAGGGAGACAGCCAGTCAAGAAACCAAGGATTTGCAAAGGACAAAGGAAATCCAGAGATCCACGGATCTCGAGATATTACCCTTAGCTTTTTTCCAGGTATTTTTGTCAACTTCCAAGGACATAAAATGCTGATAATGGCACAACAGCACAGTCTGCTCCTGTAGATTTACACTTTCCTGTTTACCTTCAAGCCCCATCAGGGAGCCTGGCTGAGAAGAGTTTGAGCACACAGTCACATGCCAAGGGATGTCTCCAGCTAACATGATTGTTCATGCTAGAAATGGCCAAAAATGGCCAAAGGCAGATTCTGCACCCTGCAGCACCCTCACATCTGCATTTGCCATGCCTATTCAGCAGGCCACCAAAGCTCTGTGGGGTTCTTGCGTTGACAGCTGTGGCAACTCTGCTCTCACTGGGGGGAGCAGTCAGACTCTGTAACAGATACACCAGTGAGAGGACAATGTGAGCTGCCTGGAAGGATGAAAAATGACACAGCATCTGAACTTTTCATGGGGATAAATAATGGGACAGAACTGCCTTGAAATGAGGTTTGCAGAAATAAATACTTCCTAGAGCATGACATAAAGGTAAAATACTTGTAAGAACTATCAGAGAACTTGAATCTAATTAATGTGTCATAAGAAATTATTTCCAAGCTTGTCAGCCATTTTAAACTCATATTCCATCTGTTAGAGAAACCTAAAGTCTTTGGTAAACTGCTAATCAGGAAAGCAGCACTTCATACCTATTCCCTCACTTTGCACGTTGCCTGCCCCAGCAGTGTAGCACAGATTTTCCCTTTACAAAAACTTAGGATGGATGAGAGACAGGAGAGAGTGAGAAATCCCCTACAAACTCTCTATATCCATGAGTCCAGCATAAGTATTAGGGAAGAAAGAAAAGTAAGACCCATCTTATGTCATCTCTGAGGTATACATAGAGCAGGTTGTGTAGCATCTTTGGGAAGTAACTGACTTTTGGTCATCTAGTATCTTACTGTTGTAATTAGAGATACTGAATTTGCAATGTTCAGGGACAAATCCACACCTTGTTGAGATGCTCCTAAAGGTTACAGAAGCACAAGATATCTGCATGAGCAGAGTACCTGACATCACCAGCTGAAAGTGTGGCCTTTGACTTTGCCACAAGCCTCTCAAACACTAAGAGGTGATCCTGGGCCCTGACGGTCCTTTTGATAACATCAGCCACTGGGAGCAGAATCACAGCTCTCAGACTCACTGAGAGAGACACAGCTGTTCAACAGCAGGGCCAAGAGCAGAACAAGGGTCCTCAAGTCCATATCCTGTTCAGTAAAACATATAATTTTCCCAGTTTTCACCCCTGCTCTGCACCCATATAATTTTTTATATTTTTAGTTTTCCTGCAGTAGTTGGCTTTGGGAAAATTCAAAGTAAGCTGAAATTTTCCATCTTTTTTTTTTTTTTTTTTTGCTCCTGATAAAGGCACAGCTTTTTGCTGTTTTAGTGTCATGTAGGAGAGCAACTTAAGAGTGTGCAGAGACTGTCTAGAAGTTCTCTGTGAGAGCGTATTATGAGACAGCTGAGCGCCTGAAGCAGTTTGATTTCTGTTTTCCTCCTGCAGATTGTCGATGGCAAGCTCTGGTTCCAACTGGATTGCGGAAGTGGCCCAGGAATCCTGGGAATTTCTGGCAGGGCTGTCAATGATGGAAGCTGGCATTCGGTCTTCCTGGAGCTGAACCGCAATTTCACGAGCCTGTCCCTGGATGACAGCTACGTGGAGCGCCGCAAGGCCCCCCTCTACTTTCAGACGCTCAGCACAGACAGCTCCGTCTACTTCGGCGCCCAGGTCCAGGTGGACAACGTCCGCAGCCTGACGGACAAGAGGACAACGCAGGTCCTGAGCGGCTTCCAGGGCTGCCTGGACTCAGTAGTGCTAAATAACAACGAGCTGCCGCTGCAGAACAAGCGCAGCAGCTTCGCAGAAGTGGTTGGCCTGACGGAGCTGAAGCTTGGCTGCGTCCTTTATCCCGATGCCTGCGAGAGGCACCCCTGCCAGAACGGCGGCACCTGTACTGCCGTGCCATCTGGTGGTAAATGTTTTCATTACTTTATGGGCTTCCCCCTCTTCCTTTTCCTCTGTAATTTATTGCCAGAGATGGTTTTATGCAGCAACATGCTTGAAAAATCTCATGAACTCTATAAAACTCTGATAGGTATTGCAAATTGGGTAAAAGCTGTTTGCTCTATAAATAACAGTGAAATGGTGCCCCTTCTTATTGCATTAGTGTTCCAGGAGGAAATTGATTTATTGGCTGTTAGTATAATCCTATTTCTATAGAAACCAATAGAATTACAATTACTGTAATGTTCAGCTGGATTTTTCAGAATCCATTTACAGCATCCTTACAGCACTGGGGGCTGTACACAAAGATGGTGATTTGAAATGTCCATCACATATGCAACAGCAGTGTTCCCTTACTCTGTTTCCGAAGCTGTCACAAATAATTACTGAGCTGTCCACAAACACCTTCGTTCTTTTGTAAGTGAGTAATTTTATTACATGTCTGCATGGAAAATGGCAAGTTGGGCCCATTATACCCCCCCCCCGAACTGTATTTTACAGCTTTCTTGGAGGCCTGAGTGCTCTAAGGTCTAAGTAATATTATCCAAATTTAATAGGGTATTCATTTAAACTGTGCTTGTGTTGGACTTTCCTATCCAGTGGTTATGTGGTAGTTTGTGTGTGATTTGATACAGTGACTTACTACAGTGCACAAGGTACAGAACAATCAGCATGTAAAGCAGGAGAAAAGCAAATGGCACACATGTAGAACATTCCCTTTTGGGCAGTTCTCCTTCTGCAGCAGAGGAGTTTCCCTTTCAGTTCCCCATACTGTATTAGCACACAGCATTGCACACCTTTTCTGGCAGAAAAAAAAAAAAAAAACCTTCTCTGAAAAGGAGTTTGCTCAACAGAGAGGTTTTCTTCAAGTTCAGAGCTTTCCATCTACTTACTGTCAGTGAGTTTTGGTCATGGTTCTCTAGGGAAGTTCCCACTAAACTCTTGTTTTATGGAGCATTTAACCACTGTCCCAGGGCTTTCTGCTTTAATGTGTCTATGCAATTCCCTTGCACCTATAGTTATTGTTTCTGTTTTTCATTAGTTTAAGCCTGACTCTCATATTTCCTGAGTCTCCTCCACCACACAGATTTTGTAGGCCTAAAGTTCAGATCAGTTCAAGACTGACGTGGTGAGGTCTGAGCAAAACTGTGGTAACTGTCTCAGTTGGATAGCCCCACTCTTTCAAAGTCCTGAAAATGTGGATTTGTCCATGCTGGGCTGTCTCAGCTAGCATCTCCTCTGGATCTTTGGGTTTGATTCAGCCACCTCTTCTCCCATGCTATCATAAATGATGCATCAGGGGTGCTATTGCTTCGCTGTTGATGGAAAGAGATGGGAGGACATTTAGAAGGAATGAGGCTCAGCCCTGGCAATCCAGGACATGTTGTGGGGCATGAGGAGAAATGTTGCTGCATGTGTGTTTGTCCTTAAGGGTCTTTAAACAAGGGCAGAAGAAAATCATTCTGAGACAGAAGGATGCTGAAGCCACTGGAAGAATTGCTAAGCATGATTATTGAAATTCGTAGAATTATGGCCATAGTATATACAGGAATGTATGTACAATGGCTTTGATTCAGAGTCCATACTTAATAAATGAGGTTAACCATTCGCCCCACATCCTAGGAAGCATGAGAAGAGTTCCTTCTATTGATTTTATTTTAGTCTGTTTACAGTATTGCTCAGCAATCTCATGATGAGTAAATTAAAACCTTTCTAACAGAACTCCTTACAGTAATCCTTTTTTTCCCAACACCATGTGCATGCCAATTCAAACTGAGGGGAGACACAGGGTAGGGGAGAAACAAGCAGCCCTGAAGTTTGGACCCATCTTATCACTGGAATGGCAAATACCATTTTCATGTCAACAAAATTCACTGCTGGAAAGCAGTCACAGAACTGATTTAACTTGCCTGTGTTCCTGCCTCGGCGAGGGGCATGTGCCCTGCAGGGATGTTTTGGCTGCCTGCCGTCAAAAAATCTGTTTGCTGTTTTTACTGTCTCAGCAGTGTGTGTAAATAAAGGATTGTTATAAAGCCATAATTCCAGTGCAGTGGGCCCTGATTGTATGCCGGTGGTTCTACAGCCCAGCCCTTCTGGAGAAGGCATGGGCATTTCTGCTTCCACTAGGCAAAGCAGTTTTGTTGTTAGTGTCCTCCATATGCTGAAAGGCCATGTAATTAAATTCTAAGAGCACAAGAGTGCAACAGCATTGCAAGTCCTAGTTGCAGAGCCACAAATTGCAATGTGCATTTAAGAACCATCAACCATTGCACTTGCTGACAAATGACTTTAGCAACTGACTTCAATTTAAAATAGAAAAAACCCCTTAATTTTCTAAAGAATTGTCTTAAGAATGAAAACAGCAGCTTTTTTTCTTTTTTGGTGAGGAGAATAATGCAAAAATGTATGCAAGGTCCTTTTCCCAATCATAGGGCATTCAGTAGCATAAGGATATCTTGACTAGTATTTTCTGTGATACTATCCTTCTTTTTTAGTTTTTGGAGAATAATGTTTCTTTTTTGTAAACAGAGAGTATTTGGCATAAGATTTGTTTTAATAAATACACTCTCTAATTCAAATTTTACAAGGCAGATTTCATATACTGTTAGCATCCTTTTTGTTAGACAACCTACTGTGCTTTACAAGACAATTAGGAGAGAGAAAAAGAAAGCAGAGATTTACAGCTAACTTAAGAAAAAAACAGTCAAGCAAAGGTTACCCAACATTATAACATGAAAGAGTTGCTGGCTACATACCAGAAGTCAAAGGCCATGCCTAATTTACATATGCTTTGCATAAATTGAACATCTACAACACAAACCTCTATAACACTGTTGCCGTTGTGAGATCTTCCTTTCAGTACAAATGCCTACTGCCCTCTTCACCATTAACAAGAAAAGCTGCTTCAATTGCCTTTCACTTCATCCTGTGGTTATGGGAATAGGGTCATACCATGGCCGTGTTTGGGGAAGTGTTCTGTATGCACTAGGGGTGTGTCCATGCCGCTGCTGTTAGGGTTTGGATGGAAGCATTCCCAGCAGCTTCACAGTGCCTGGTGCAGGGCAGGGCCGTGTCTGGGCTGCACAGAGCTCAGGACACAGAGGTGTTCCCCAGAGCAGGACTGGCTCAGGGCTAAGCTGACCCACAGTGGCTCTTTCTGCCTGACATCTGTGCATATGGAACAGGGCAGAATGGGGATCTCAGCCTGTATGAGAGCACAGACAGCTCAGCTGGGAACTCCAAGAGTACAGGAAAGCCTCTCTGCTTTCAGAAAAGCCTTTCTGCTGCTCTGGTTTCTGAGCCAGCAGAAAGTGACCATGGCATGAACCTCTGCTTGCTCTCATGGCCACAGTGTTGGCCAAGTGATGTTAGTGGTTCAAGAGGGGAATTGCATGTCCAGAGACCCCATGGGGAGCTCCAGCACATGCTTAAATAGAGGTTGGCAGAGGGAGATGAGCACTCATCAGAGCTGACAGCTCAGGAGACTCATAGGAGAAAGATATACACAGCACAATTTTCTTGGGAGACGGTGGAAACCGCAGTCCTGAAGTATAGGCTACATAATTCTTCCAGAATTTTCAGTCCCTATCCATAAGTATGGGTCAGTCAAGCTATTTTTAAAGAAAGTTAGCATTTTGAAACCTGACGAACAGCATGACTTTCAGAAACAGCTCGGCTCTTTGAACTGAAATTTCCCAAGAAAATTCAACCAAGTGTTTAAACTGTGGTTAAGCTATAAGCTGCTGAATATGAGGTCTTAAAATGGGAAATGTCACACAACCTTAATAATAGTGTGGCACTTCCAGGCCTGCCAGTAGTAAATGTGTGTTTATCTGCATGAGTAACAGCATGAGCAATCTCAGCAATAGAAAGCCTTTACTGTAATCACATGCAAAGACTGCACCAAGGTTTTCAACCACAGAGAAACTTCATGCCTGTAAAGGCTGCAATTATAAGTATAGTTACTTCCTTTTAATTTGATCAGTCCTATATGCATCTGGCTTTGATTAAAGTAAATGGCTTATATGAGTAGGCGATTTTATTTGAACATGAAGCATTTGAGCGGAAATATCTACTGAGTCAAGGACTGTGGGCAGAGTGTGAAGACAAACTCATTTCGCTTTCCCCACTCTTCACTTTTCTTCTATTCTTTTTTCTTTTGTTTTTCCTGAGCAGAGCTAATATCCAAAGGGAGGAGAAAATGCAACATGGCACTTGGGTGGTGGGTTTAATACATGTTTTAAATGTTGTTGGCAACATCACTCATGGCTGGTTTTGAGGATCATAAGAAAGAAATAAGGGAAAAATTAGTGTAATAATACCACTGACCTGGTGTTACTAATGTTCTTGATCTTTCTTTTTCACACAAACAACCCAGAGTATTGTGATGTGAGTATACCAAATGCACATAAAGCTTTTTTAGAAGTTTTGGGGGTTTTTAATCTTTTTTATAGCTATGATTATAGGCATCTGTTCTTGAATTCCCACTTTAAAGCACGTAAATGCCAATCCTCTCATAGAAAGCAGTGGTTCAGGAGTGGTTCATTTTCATACCAACAAGTTGCAGGAGGCAATGATGTGTTTGAAGACAGATATATTAAATCTGGAGTGGCAGGACTGTAGGGCTGAAGAACACACACTACATGAAGGTGGGCTGGTTTGACTACAGACCTACCAAAATAAAAATACTGGGAGAGGTCCTCTTCACCTTCAGTAGTTCTCATCAGTTAACTTGCTGTGTAACACTGGTCAATGCCAAGGGATGGGCTGTTTCTGGACATGGAGCTTGTCAGGTCTAGCTGCACAGCAGGGAGAGAAACTACACAGAGAGACAAATGGAAAAGCCAAAGCACGTCAACAGATAAAAGCCAGCCTGTCTTGCATGGGATAGATAGAAAGAGGAGCATACACATGTTAAAAAAAAAAAAAAAAATTGGCAGCAGTTCGGAGCATCCTCTTTAATAAAGCCAAGTAAACCTTAGGATAGACAGACATTCAGATGCTCAGGCTGGGAATGCTACCAACAGAGATGTTTGCTACATAACGACACCCATCTGCTGATGGCACCGTGCCTGCCTCCTGCCGCTGCCTCTGCTCCTTAAGTGCCAAGAAAACATAGGTATAGGCAGGGAGCCTGTGTAGTGTCCTGTCTTACTGCATGTTGCTCTTCAGTAAGGTCTGGGATGAAAAACACCTTTTCCTCTGGATAGGGACATGCCAAGAGAGCAGTAAGAGAAGCTGTTTGAGTTACAGTGAGAAGGTGACATTTGACTGAATAGAGGGGACTCAAATTAATGAAGGAGCATGACAGAAGCCTTATAAAACAACCAGTAAGGTTGATAATGACAATTGTGGATCCAAGACAATGTGTAGACCTATGTCTACATAATCTTTCAGATCATGAATGATATTTGATGCAAATCGTCTGATCCTCATCTCTTTCTGGGCTTCACTTCCCACTGTGGAGAGGCAAAGTTTCAGAGGGCAGGACTGGGCAGAATTGGAAGACAGCTGGTCCCAGAGCCATGAGCTATACACAGTGAGTCTGCTGGGTCCTCAGCACAAGCTGTTTCACTCCACAGACCCACTGCTGCTGCTGCTGCTACTCTGCAGGACTTGTTAATGTAGATAGAGCATAAAAAGGCTCTTTGTTGCTCATAGCTTGTTGTTGCTCTTAGGTCAGCTATTGGTGCATGCTGCTGTGGCACATGCTGAGAAGAATGTTGTGGTCCCACCCTAGAAGCATTTCAGAGGTGTTTTCCAGAGCTTCCTGTCTTTTTCCACTGATTCTGTCTGAAGAAATATGGTGGTGACACAACAAAATTTGCTGCCTTGGAGAAGTCAGATCAACGTTTCTAGGAATGAAATGTTCATTCCTCTTGGAGGAAGCTCAGATGGACTGTATGATCTTAAAAGCTGATGAATTTCCAAGACTTCAGTGCTTTCATTGTGAATATGATCAAGCCCTGTATTTTATGTTTAAAAGAGATTCTTCATCCCTTGCTGAGAGGAGAGGACACTGAGCCTTTTCTCATCATTGAATGTGAGAAGCTTGCTTGTTATTCTTGTTCTAAACAGGAGGGAAGAAATTAATGGTACATTAGCAGGATATTAAATTAAAATTATAATAAAAATCCTTTATTAGACCCAAGGTACGCACCTAACCAGAAGGGTTTTCTTTGCAATTTACCTTTGTCCACAGCCATGTGAGTAAAATATGCAGTAGCCAGCACAGTTACAGCCTCTGCTGGGAGGTTTGGAGAAGGATTAAAGGTCTGGCAGGTCTTCTGGCTGAGCTGCTATATGCTGTCTACTGAGCCATCATATCAGCTCTTCTCTTCCCTACTCCGTGAATTTTGACATATGCTTTGCTGTGTTGGAGACCTGGCAGGTGAATGCACTGCAGCTCTGAGCATGTGTGTCACGGAAAAGTTCTGTGTCTCTTGCCAGTGGCTTGAACTTGGCAGGTGTATGGCAGTGAATCCAATGAGAGGAAACACCAGTGATAAATATGGTAATTTAATACTGTCCTGTTTTAGTGGCTTTTTGGTTTCTAACTTTGATCCTTAGGCTTAGAATCTACAGTGAATACTTTAGTCTTCGAATATCTGGTGTGTGTTCCACCATCATTAAATCAAATTGTGTGAAAAATGTAGGCTTTCTTTCAGAAGCAGACTTTAATCTAGGTCCTGTTCATACATTGCCTGACAGGGCTGTAACCAATCTGGTGCATTCAGTTTCATCTCAGTATAAAATGCATAAATCCATGTTTCTTTTATAGTTGGTGGTAGAAGTATTTTTTAATCAAATCAATACTTCTCAAGTTTTCTATGATGAACAAATGTAAACAGAGTATGTTACAGAACTTAGTCAGCTGAAACAAACACGGGACATGAAAAGAAAGTGATTCAAAGGCTTTGTCATACAAATGATTTACACCTAAGAACTTGGTTAAAAAAAACACAAAAACTTGGCTTTTAACATCACTTTAGAGTTATGGAGGTTTATAAAATATCAGATAACAAACAGATTAACGTACTGTTTCTGCTGTTATCTAAGGCAACAGAATTGATTATGAACAAAGTGGTTTATATTTGAATTGAACATTTTCCTTTTGCTTAAACTCATTGAGACTGTAAAAACATATAAAACATTACTGTAAATTTTTGAACTATAGATGTCACTGTTCGGTCATAAAAAGGAAGCACTGAAACAGCCTTATTTATTCATGCTGTGAATTCTACCTACAGTCACAGGTTTCTAATTCTTCAGACCCAGATCTCTATAGGTCCAGAAAGCTGTTCGCATTTTCTGAGTGAGACTTTTTCAGACACAAAAAGAAATAGTCTCATCTTGCTGATGCTACTAAACATGCTTTCTGGGAAGCCCAAAAGTTGAATAATTTATCTTAACTCTGTAACCTTGGACAGATCAGTGTGTCTGTCTCCTTTCTTTTGTAGCAGGACAAAGAAACAGCATGATATTTGAGTATCTATTTCATTTCTCTTCAATTAAATAGTATTGGACTCTTGACTGATTATGCCGGAAAGTCTGGTTCCAAGTTTATTTTCAAAAGCCTGTCCTCCTGAAAGAATTCAATTAGAGTAACTGAACAAGGTGAATTGAATTGTAGAAGACATAAAAGATGTGGGAGTCTTGATGCAGAATTGCGTTTTCCATATGCCTCCACTGGGTTTTTCCATATTGTTTCCATGAAAGTATTTCCTTGTAACTGTGCTGGAAATTCCTGCTATGTTTGCAGAAACTTTTAAAACAAGTATTTGGGTTTTTTTTCCAGATGTATAGATATAAAAAGTTTTCTAAAAATATGTTTAAAAGGCTCACCACTGAGAGATGATATTTCCACTACATCAACTTGATCGCCAGTTATTTTGACACTGAATTGATTTGCACTCAACCATTTCAGCTCTAACTGCAGCTGTATTAATGGCAGGAAGGTTCTTTGTTTTAGTTGCTTAATAAGCTGTATTAGTATCTATGTGAACCCCTTAGCTGGAGCTTGAACCTTGCCTACACATCTGTTTAGGACATTTGAATTATATAAGGAACTTCTTAAAAGATCAGCCAAGTTTTTTTTACAGATGTCTGGGAAAATTTTGCTTGTTCAACAGCTCTAACTAAGGAGTCTTCCGCTTCCAGGGACTGTCTTAACCATCTCATGGCTTTCACAGCGTACATGTTCCATGCTCTTTTCAAGTGAAAAAGCAGTCACATTTCCTTATCCAGTTCTCAACATTAAGAAATGCACTGCCTCACCAGATTTCTTTGTGACCTTAAATAAAGCTTTTATTAATGGCACTGTGCCATGTGAACTCACAAGGAGAGAAGAAAAAAGAGATTTGTCATTTAATACTTGGCAGGGTGAACTGATGTGTTTAAAACCTTTTTTTTTCTTTTCTTTTTTTTAAATTATGGTGTTGGCCCTGTGTTGGCAAAAAACATAGAAATGGGGCTTCAGTACCCAACAGGGTCCCCCTCCACGTGAATGTTGTTACATCTGATGAATTGCAGTCAGGGTTTAATCAGAATTTGATAGCACATACTGAACATAATCAGCTCTGATTAGGGCTGATATTGCCCAGGTCAGCTGGTATTTTGAAGTTTATAGTTTCTGCCTTGATGATGCACTTTATAAAACTGGTGTTTTATTACTGTCACATCTGCATTGTGTTGTCCTTGTAAAGGGCAGAGATGGAAAAGCTCTCAGCTAATGTACTTGTTCATTGGTGAAGCCCCAAAAGGAGAGTAGACTGCCACTGTCAGCAAACACTTTCAATAAGTTGGGAAATACATCCTTGATCTAGAATATTTCTTCTTACCTTTCTTAAAAGGTGTTCACATATGACGTTTATTCTTACCTGAATCATGACAATTAGGATGGTCTGGGCTGCAGCAATTTCTCTGGTCCCCAGTTGTAGACATGAGCTTTGATTGGGCATCTCAGATTGACAGACTCTTGACTAGTATTAGTGTGGACCCCATGGACAGCAGAATGAGTTTCAACCTCCCCTTGCCCCCACAGTACAATTTATTTTTCAATGTAAAGCCAAATGGGTCCTCTTGCTTTTAGACAGGCTCAGTGGTATGAGTCTAATTTCCCTCTCTCTGTCCCTCACCTCCCAGGGTACCATTGCAATTGCCTCTCCCAGTTTACAGGAAGGAATTGTGAGTCAGAGATCACAGCCTGCTTCCCAAATCCTTGCCGGAATGGAGGCTCATGTGATCCCATCGGCAATGCTTTCATCTGCAACTGCAAAAATGGCCTGACAGGAGTAACGTAAGTGTCCCTCACCAGGTGGGCAGTGGGAGCTTTTTGGCTCAGTGATGGTGGGCTTTTTGATCAGGCATTTTGTACCCAAAAGCTATGATTCACCTCACAAAAAATAACCCCAACCTTAGTACTTATTCCAGGTCTAAGCTAATGACAGCTGAGAAATCCCTGAGACTTGCATGCTCAGAAATGTTATTTCTCAACTTACCCTCCTAAACTGTTGATTCAGGATGTTATTTTGGACAGTTTTCTCTGAGATACACCTAAGTGTTCCCAGCTTTTTGAACGATCTTGTAAAACCTGTGGAAGCTGATGTGTAATCTTTGTTTTGAAAATGGATCAATTACTTAGTCACCTTAGCCCTGACATAAAAGGCTAATTTATTGCAGTAATTTTTTTTAATCCCTGCCTTGATTATAAACTTGGTGTAGATACAGAAAATCCCAGCCTGCCCATCAACATGCTTTTTCCCTTATCTGGTTTGTCTACTTTTTGTACTTCTTCCTCTGCATTTTACTACCTCTTGTTCTTTCCAATTCTCCTCCCTCTTTATGGTTCCTGTTCTTTTTTTTTTCCCTGCCTCTAATATTTGTTTATTTTATCTCCAGACCTAAATAATTTTACATAGTCAGTATATTCTCTTCTCTTCTCTTCTCTTCTCTTCTCTTCTCTTCTCTTCTCTTCTCTTCTCTTCTCTTCTCTTCTCTTCTCTTCTCTTCTCTTCTCTTCTCTTCTCTTTTCCTCTTCCCTTCAATAAATACTCTGTTTTTGCTATATTTTTTCTCAACTTTCTTCTCCTTGAATCCCCCTCTAATATTTTGTACTGAAACCCATGGGTAGTCCAAAAACAATATAAAAAAGCAGATTCTCTGTTGCATTCAGTAAGCCTCATTAGGGTCAAGGAGCTTTTTCCTATCAGATACTTTATTTCCTTCTTGATATCTATCAGATGCTTTAAACTCTTACTTCCTTCTTAATATTTCCATTTTACTGTCTTTTAAAAAGCAATAGCTGTAGAAAAAATTGAATGCCATTAAATAATATGATAATAATAAGGTAATTTGCAAAGTACTACAAGGTGTTAGCTAATGGCACCACTTTGAGAAGATAAGGCATTCACGCACAAGCTGGACTGTTTTTAGATGTTCTCCAGATTCCAGACTCTCCTTTTCTTCTTTTAAGGTGTGAAGAAGACATCAACGAGTGCGAAAGAGAAGAGTGTGAAAATGGTGGTTCCTGTGTCAACATTTTTGGTTCATTTCTGTGTAACTGCACCCCTGGCTATGTGGGTCAATACTGTGGTCTTCGCCCCGTGGTGGTTCCCAATATACAAGCTGGGCATTCCTACGTTGGCAAGGAGGAACTGATAGGAATAGCCGTGGTTCTCTTTGTCATATTTGTGTTAATCGTTCTTTTCATCATTTTCCGCAAGAAAGTTTTCAGGAAGAACTATTCCCGCAACAACATCACGCTCGTACAGGATCCGGCTACTGCAGCCCTGCTCAACAAGAGCAATGGCATCCAATTCAAGAACGTCAGGAACAGTGGAGACAGCAGAAATATCTACCAAGAGGTTGGGCCTCCGCAGGTGCCAGTGAGGCCAATGGCCTACACCCCATGCTTCCAGAGTGACTCACGGAATAACCTGGACAAGATAGTGGATGGGCTTGGTGTGGAGCACCAGGAGATGACAACGTTTCATCCCGAGTCCCCTCGAATACTGACAGCCAGGAGGGGGGTGGTGGTGTGCAGCGTAGCTCCAAACTTGCCTGCTGTGTCTCCCTGTCGCTCAGACTGTGACTCCATCAGGAAGAGCACGTGGGATGCTGGGACAGAAAGTAAGTACCACTGCATGCCAGTCTCATTCTTCCCTGCCAGCAGTAAGGGTTGCCTTCAGGGTGCAGCAGGTGCAGTGGCACAAGTGCTCTTTAATGCTCTAGCCTAATAAATGTGAGTTGTTACATTTCTCCAAGAAGTGATTTGGTTTAATTTTGAAAGGTTATAATTAAACCAGGCATAGAAGACCTCTACTTCTATGCATGAGGGATGACTAAAAGCATTTATTTCATTTGCTCAGAAAGCATATATGAGTAAGTGCTCTGAGCATTTTTCAAGTGATACAAGGCAATCATCTTTCTATTGGAAAAAAACAATTTGGGGCAGAATTCTCAAATACTAGTTCTGTTCAGGTTCAGGCTGTTTGTTTCCCAAGGGAGTTAAAAATATTTAAACCTTCTGCGAGAAGCAATCCTGTTTTGCATCAGGGAGAAATGAGCTAATATTCCCTACTTTCAGGGTCTGTGAAGTGAAGCAGAAAATCACGTACTGCTTGATGTATGGGATCACCTTTTCAGGCCATTACATCCCCTCTGTATTCAGTACCAGAGTATTCATGGAATTTTCAACCCCCACACTTACCCTATTTGTGCTCTGATGGTTCTTCACCTGATAACACAGTGCTCCCTCCATTCCTGAATGAGTTGCTGGAGATGCAGCAAACTTCCCATCTTCTGTCATGGCAGGAAATACCAGTTTTCTGGGACACAGTTACAGCCCTACATCATCTACCCTTGCAAATTGGAACATGTCATATGGACTGGAAGATGTTTGCTTCACCATATATGATTTTTTAAGGGTATTTTCTATTACTAGGAACTTTTTGCTAGTGCATCTTCCAGTACCTTTTGGAGGGGGCTTATAAGAAGGCTGGAAAGGGACATTTCACAAGGGCCTGTAGTGATGAATGGACTTAAGCTGAAGAAGGGTAGGCTTAGATTGGCTATTAGGAAGAAATTCTTTACTGTGAGGGTGGTGAGGCACTGAAACAGGTTGCTCAGAGAAGGGTGGGTGTCCCATTCCTGGACATATTCAAGGCCAGATTGGATGGGGCTCTGAGCAACCTGGTCTAGAAAGGTTCCCTGCCCATGGCAGGGGAATTGGAGTCAAATGATCTTGAAGGTTCCTTCCAGCTCAAACTGTTCTATGAATCTATGATGTTCAACCCTGTTGCAACACAGCTTTAACCAAAACTGTCGCATAAAACTGCACAATTGTGTCCTGTAGTTGAAAGCAATAGGAACTGAGGAATAGGGAGAGGAATCAGGTCAAGAGGACAGTATCATGCTGTGCCAGGGGAGGTTCAGGATGGACATCAGTTGGAATTTTTGCTCTGAAAGAGTGGTCAAGCCTTGGAACGGGCTACCCAAGGAGGTGGTGAAGTCAACATCCTGTAAGTGTGCAAGAAATGATTGGACATGGCAATGCTATTAAGTTTGGTTGGCATAGTGATGTTCAGTCAGAGGTCGGGCTCGATGATCTTGGAGGTCTTTTCCAGCCTTACAGCGTTTATGATTCTATACCTGTGCCCTGATCAGTGCATTTTCATCCAAGGCAGCACACTGGCTAAGGTCATGTAGTGAAAAATTGAATTAATTTTCATTTATTTGGGCTGTATTTCAGGGTTGTGTTGTGTCTGACCTTTTAAACCTTTAAATATAGTTATGCTGATTGATAGTATCAGCATGCCAGCCCCAACACATGCTCTGTTCTGTATTCTCCTGTGTGTTTGTGCCACAGGCACTGCTGGTACTGGTATGAATTTCTGCACACCATGAGGCCATACCAGGGAGGCAGACCTCAGCTGTCACAGAGCAGGAAGCAGTACAGCTTCTTTACTGCAGCACTCACTCCATTAACTTCATACCCTGCTGCTCAGCAGGAGCAAATCAGCTCTTACTGTGTGGAGGTATGCCATGCTGGGTAGAAATACATACAGCTGGCAGGTACAGAGCTGTACTTTCACGTTGATAGCACCTGAGCTTCTTCATTTGTAATTGACTCAGGTATCTCAGTGCTCACAATGGAGGATAACTTTTTGTGTTGCTGATTATTGCCCATATTATGTGTAGTTGAATGTGTTTATTTAGATGTGCTTAATTTCAGGAGAATTTATACCATAGGTTGCAGTTATATTCCTAAACAGTGGAGTTGGGAAGACTGAATGTCCCTGATGAAAAGCAATGTAAATTGAAGCATAATCTATTATATGTCAGTGGTGGAGCTGTTAAAATCTGATCCAAGGGGCACTGATGTGAATAACAAGATGCACAGTAACTTTACTGAGCATTGAATGAGCCTTTAATGAAGTTCTCAAATTAGGAAATGAGCAGTAAAGATAAATGTGACTGTAATCTCTTATATAAGCTGTTTATACCACATTTCTTGTCATCATTTTCATTGCTTTTGAGACTATATGTCATCTAAAAAGACAATATTGAATACAGATGTTTCTTCCTTGATTACAGGGTTGTAAGCCACTTGAAAGACTCTTTGGACTTGAAACACTACAAAAGTCTAGGTACCTTCACCAACTGCCTTCTTGACGAATAGGTCCTATCTTCTGTGTGAAGGAAATAATTTTATTCTGACTCAAATAGTAGAAGGCAGGATTTTAATGTGTCCATGGTATAAATAGATAAATGTGCATACCTAGAGAGTACCATTTTGCTTTGTCTTTGCTGTCAATGAAGGTAAAGGGGTTGATGACGCTGAAGAAGTGACCTGTTTTTCAGGAAGTAATAAAGGCAGCAACTCTGAAGTACAGTCTCTCAGCTCCTTCCAGTCTGATTCTGGAGATGATAATGGTAAGAAATGATTTCATCTTTATTATGCTGGGGGAAAAGCTATTTATGTATCTTTCAAATATTATTAAAACATTTATGAGACATCTTCAAGCCCTTTAATGATGCCGAAAGTAAGAAAGTCATGGGTTCAAACCCTCACTTTGTATTCCACTTACTAAATTATAGGATCATAATAAAAATCTTGATGCTTTGGGGCTATTCTATCAGGACCAAACTTTGCAGTGACTTAGACGTATGATACAGCGAAGTCACATTACCAGGATGTAAGTTGACTAATTGGTTGCAAGTGAAACTATAGAATTTTATATAATTTTCCTTCTTGGAAGAGCATGATTTTCATGTTTCACCAGTCAAACAAAAGGGATTTCTGTGCAATTTGCTAGGTCTCGTTCATTCATGGTGTCAACAAAACTGTGCTCGTGCTCAGCCACAACAATGAGCGGATGAGCCAGTCCCCAGCATCTTGGCTTCTCTCTGGAAATCACAGCTCAGCAAACAATAAAGCACCATTAAATCCTTGTTTGGAGCATACTCAGTGCCTGCCTCTCATGTCCTGCATCATTATGTCAGGGGGTGACACAGGCAGAACCGTATACAGCCCACAAAGAGGCCCACAAAGAGCAAACCTTTGTTTCTGCGGCCCATGTATGTTGAGCGGTGGGCCTGAGAAAAGTCAAGATGTTTCTGCTGGGGAGGGATGGTGGATGTTAGGGAAGCCTTATTTGGACACACAGGAAAAGACTAGCACAAAGAAATTGTACTTGGTTTCCTCAGCCACCAGTTAATGAACTTGTAGACTCAGTTCCTCAGTCATGTCATGCAGCTGTTCTCTAGGAACTCTGAAATGTTGGAAAAAGCAATGATAGCAAAGTACACTTGCAGTTCCTTTTGGTCCGCTGTGGCTGAAGCATTACACTTATTTTTGTCAGGTTCCTTAGTGCTTTTCTGCCCCTGCACCAAAAAAAGTCCTTTAGCCTTTTTTTAGAATAAGTATTATTTTAATAATATATATTTACATCATAGTTACCTTTGGAATAATTATTCAAATGGTCGTTTATTGTACATTATTGCTTTTTTTATGTCCCAAATTGTAATTACGCATTTCAAACTCCTGATCCTGTCTCCACTGAAATCAGTGACACAGTACCCATGGAAGCTGGATTGGACCTTCTGTGCCCACTCATTTTTTGTGAAAGCTGCATTTAAAATATGGCCTTTAGAGATAACATTTCTAGTTCAGGGTTCAGACAAATCCATATCTTCAGGGAGAACAAGGGAAGAAACCTAAGTCATCTGAGTCATTTGCAGAGATCGATGCAAGACCACACGCTCTGATTTGCTTGAAGCAGCAGGGAAGGTTTGCAGAGGAAGAGCCTAAAGGGCAAAGCCAGGCATAAGCATATACACACTCACATGCCTGTACTTTAGGGCTAATGGATATGCCTCCTGAAGCCATAAATCCTTGCTCTTCTCATCATTTTAATTCTTTGTACTTCACATACCTGCAAAGGTTAGAAGGTTGTCAGTGAAACCACAACAAGTGCAGATCAGCATCCATGCTCTTTGATGAGACAGGACAGTGTCTCCTTCTCCAAACCCCTTCCTCCAAAGCCAAGAGCAATGCTGCTGGGTTCTCAGGCTAGCAGAGGGGACAGGCTTGTGTCACACAGATGTACAAATGGCTGTGCTGACACTGACTTACTAAACTGGGTAGCAGCTTCTGACTGGGGAAGCTGTTGTGCAGCAGTGGAGGAGTGGGATGAATCCCACTGAAGGGGCAGGCAGCCTCCACTCACCCTCTCCTGGGCTCTTGGAGCCTTCTCTTGCTGTGTCAAGAGCTTGCCTTACCATGAAAACTCGCATGGGGTGAGATCTTGAAGGTATTTTTTTTTCTCTCACCTTATTTATCCTGCATTCAAATTGCTCAGCTTCCTTTATCTTTCTGTGAGTAGTTAACAGTAATTTTTGTAATCCAAAATCTGAGCACGGCTGTATTTGAGCATTGATTTGCAGTGAGCTCTGTGGGGTGGGGTTCCCTCCTTTCTGTGAACATGCCCTGCACAGCTCCCACCAGAGCCAACCCTTAGTTGCAAAGAAAACTGTGCTGGCCCTGGTTTTTGACCTGTTTTTCATTCCCACTTTTTTCCCAGCCATGCAGCACTAATTGCTTATTTTTCTATAATGTTTTTTAGTCATTAGCCAGTACAGGTCTCCTTTGTATAATTACCATTGTTGTTGATGGCATAAATATGCTGATCATAGACACAGAACAGAGGTCCTTTGGTTTATCGAGGCTCTTTTTGCTAAGCCCTCACTAGAACTGAGGAAATTGGATGATATACCTGATCCAATGCCCAAAATTTAGCAAAGATGTGAAAATATTCCACATGTGTCTGCACTGTTAACACATTTCTTGTGACCAGTAACACTGTTGGCTGTGTGAAACAAAAAAGTATGTCCCCTTCTCAGCCTGCTCCAAGCAATTGGTTTTCTCATAACTAAAGACAAAGGAAAAGGGAAGGATCCAGTGCCCACTAATTTAGAGCTTTCCCTTCAGTTTTCATGGGGTTTATTTCATGTTCTCAGAGGCAGGGTTGTTAGGTGGTACAAAATGCAGATCATCTAGAGGACCACATATTATGGGCATCCATATTAAATAGCTGCACAGTCTATATTAACTATTTCAAGGGAAAAGTATGTTTTGTTGGAACACCTGCAGAGAATGCACAAAGCATTTGTGAAACTCTTTTGTCAAACACAGGTCAAAATTGGAACCACAGCTACATGGTTGTGTCCTAATTATGGCTGTGCTTTGTAACCTCCCTGGGGTATTACATGGCTCAGCACAGACAGTAAATAAGTAAAACATTCCTCTTAGGAAATAGATTGAGCTTAACACCGTTTCTGATGGTGTGATGGTCTAAAAGATAATGATCCTTGGAGCACATGGCACCCTCTCTGGAGACCTCTAAGCAAGACTGAATTAGAAATTAGTGTCAGGTAGACAAGATACTGCTTTGGTTAATTGAATCAGCTGACCAGTCTGCCTGAATTTATGAGGTGATACACATCATTCCACATGCCTTTCTGGAAATGCTGGTTTGGAATTTAGCACCACTCAGAAGATATATGGGATTATCTGAAATGAAATGTCCTGCAACCAACCGTATAAATCATGCATTGGTCAGCAGCCTTTTTTTTTTTTTTTTTTCAATGTCAGTTCTGTCTTTTGAGAGAATTTATTGTGGTAACATATGATGTGTGTTTTAAATACTAACCTGAAGCTGTCCTTCCCCTCCCTTTATTTTCTGCTTTCCCTCCCCTGCAAGCTTCCATAGTGACTGTCATACAGCTTGTCAACAATGTAGTTGACACTATAGAAAATGAAGGTATTTAAAGTTTTTTTCTTTCTTGTTATAAAACAATGCTTCCTATTTTCATTGTGAAACATTTCAGCAGAACCTCACTAATCTACACTGACCAGCAATCCTGTGGCAGGGATTGGGTTTTGCAGATCAGCATGTTCACCAGCAAACATGAAAATGCCAGAGGAATGTACCACAAAATATCTGTGGGTAACTGGAGGTGGTAGAAAAGGTGTCAAGCCTTCATCCTCTTCTGTTCAAGTCAATGTTTCTGCTTGTTTATTCTCATTGCCTTCAGAGAAAATAATAGACTGATAATGGAGCCATATCATTGAGATTATCCTGGCTGCAGAGACTGGGAAACAGAAGATGACACAGGAAGTCTGTAAAGTATTCCATGCTGCACAGAGCTGGGTTATGTACTCCAGTGGTATCACACGGAGAGGAGTACAGTGGTGGTTGGCTGGTGGCTGGTTTCTCCCAGGAAACCCTGCCAAAGCAGTGGATACGTGGGCACAGCTCCACGGATGCCATGGCTCTCCCATGGCATTGGTGTGCCCATTCAACAGAGCATGGCAATGTGCTCCAAGGACCCAACACTCACCTCTTCCACTGACCTCCTGGGTAACCTCAGGCATATCATGTTATAAGTGAACCTGTAATGCGGGGATATCACTGTTTTCTTTTTTCCATAAAGCACTGAGGAAATGTCTTGTTATCATAGATAAACATTACTTTTATTTGTTTTGCAACATTTTTCCTACCCTTGGGCAAATGTCAAGTCAACGTCAACTCAGGTTATTCACAAGTCAAAAATTTCATCTGACCTTAGCAAATTTAAGACAGACTTTATATACTTCAGCTAATACAGTCTGCATAATACATAAAGATGGTTAAGTAAATTATTTTTGTAAAAACTATGGATTTTTTTCTTGAGCCAGTGTCACAGTAGTTTTGAAAAACACTTAAGTTAGTGATGTCACTTGAATATTTGTTCATAGTACACTTATTGATTTCCTGAAGTGTAAGAATGCCATTCTTCTATCAAAAAGAAAAAAAAATAACTAGCCAAGGTTAATTCAAAAGAAAGTCCCATTCAAAAAATAAACAACCTTGAAAAGAAACCACAGGCACCGCAAATGACCTTGCCTTCCTATGGGAAAGCTTAAGCAAACACACTGGCTCATTATCACCAATTACAGGCCAGAAAAAGCCAGTCTGGCAGCAGTTTCAACTGTCAATGAAAATGCTTCTCCCACTTCCCAGTTCCTTATATGAAACTTAGGATTCTTTCCTGCTCTGGAGTAGAGCTGGTGAAAGTGGTGAATAGTTAGCCACACTGGAGCTCTGTGCAGAATCACTGCGAAAGAGTCATGGGAAGATGGGGCTCACACCCCAGGGACCTGTCCAAGATTGTGCAAGTCAACAAATTAGTGAGGTTCTCCTGGATCCTGATCCACACAACTCAGAGTGCCCTGACACATCTCAGGTGCAGTGCCATCACTGACCCAAATACAGCAAAATCCACTGTATAAAGAAGAGGCAATTGCAGAAGAGAGGTTAGGGCCGGTTCAGACACTGCTGCTCAGCCTGTAGTAGCCGCAGGCCTCCTCACTCCAGGACATGGCAGAGCAGGTGGAGAATTCCTGCCTGGCTATCGAGCTAAGGAAGAAATCACCATCACCGCATGCACCGTGTGGTGATGCACCAGGGCAAGGGTGGCCTTAGCAGGTGAAGAGCTGGAGAAGTCTTCTCTGCCCTCACCTGTGTCTGACTCACAGAGCTCAGTTACGAGCTGTGATGCCATAAAGGTCTGTTTCTCCTTCCAGACCTCCTCCAGCAATGTCATCCAGAGACTTTGCCCGATGACTTCTTGCATGAAGCCCAATAACATGCGGCTGAACAAGAGCATATCCATCTAGAAAACGCTGCAGCTTATTCCCTGCTCTTGTCTCACATAAAACCTCTTTCCTTGCTCTCTCCCCCACCCCTGCACCCTCTCCATACTGGAATGCCTCCCTCCCCACCAGCTAGCATGGCAGTGCAGGTGGGAGGTGGGTGTGGGGTTGTGGAGCATTGTAGCTGATAGCCCCATTAAATGGCTTTGTATTCTATTCTATTCAGGTTCTTATACCGTGCCCATCACCATGGTATCTGAGCCCAGGTGGGCCCAGATTTGTTTGAACCGGCCCTGAGAATGGTAGATTCTTATTTTTCTGTTTCAAAGTGAACAAGTGAGAGAAAAATGTACTTTGCAATTGTAAGCCGTGTCGATGGTGGATAGCCCTTTTTTGTGTTAAGAATTACAGCTCTGATGTAATTCTGTATCTGTTCAGTGAGGGTAAATAATTAAGATATGATAGAAAAGGAATATGATACACGACATAAACATTTCTTTATGTATGTCTGCATTTGACAGGCAAGCTTATCTCGTACATTAAAATAAAGAATAGTTAAAAATCCTACTAAAATGACACCATGGCAGCTGTACTTTAGAAATATGCATGCAGAGTTTTGTATTTTCACATGTAATACGATGCTGGTGACAAGCTTCAAGTTACCAGTTTTTGCTTTTCACTTTGTATCTGACAGTGTCTGTTATGGATCAAGGACAGAACTACAACAGAGGTGATTTTTCTGGGACACCTTCTGCCTGTGGGCCAGGGTGGGCAGAGCACTGACTTGATCTATTTGGTTTTTTTCTTCAACTGCTTCATGTGTACTCTTTTGTTTGAATTCTCTTGGGTTCAAAAGATGCATGGGAATGGTCAGACACTTTTTTTGTTTCAAAATTCAGTTTTCAGTCAATCAGATTATTTGCTTGCACACTTTCTTTCTTCAAGTCATTGGAGGTGGAAGGGGAGATAAGATAAGATTCCATAAGCATGCTGACTGCATTTAAAGATTTTTTTTCAAATAACTGTGAAAAGCAGTAATTCAGTCATTTTGATTTCTTGGACTCATAGTTTCTAATACAGCCCAGTAGCATCTTCAAAGGCAAAATGCCTGAGAGTGGCCATGTTTCACTTCTTTGCTTGTTTGCATTAGCATCATAATGCAATTTATTCTCCTCCTCTACCCCTGTGGTCAGAGCATGGCTGACCTGTGTCCGTAGCCTGTGGCGCATGCTGTGATTTGAGTGTGCTGTGAGGACTCAGGCAAGTGCATGCAGGACACTCCGCTCCACTCTGTGGTCTCATCCTAACAGAGCACTGTGGTTCTCTTCTCTGCTGCAGCGTATCATTGGGATACCTCTGACTGGATGCCCAGTGCTCGCTTGTCCGACATTGAGGAAGTGCCCAATTTTGAGACGACAGATGGAGGCTCGGCTCATCACGGCAGCACCAGAGAACTGGAAACAGATTACTACCTTGGTGGCTACGACATCGACAGCGACTACCCTCCCCCTCACGAAGAGGAGTTTTTGAGCCAGGACCAGTTACCACCTCCTCTTCCAGAGGATTACCCAGACCAATATGAAGCCCTCCCACCCTCGCAGCCGGTCTCAATGGCAAGTACTCTCAGCCCTGACTGCAGGAGACGGCCGCACTTCCACCCGAGCCAATACCTCCCTCCCCACCAGTTCCCCAATGAGACGGACACCACAGGATCTCAGACTGGGAACGAATTTAGTACTTTTGCTGTTGGCCCAAGCCAGAACACAGAAAATGTTAGTGCAGGTAAGATGCCCTTATCTTTGCACAACTCTCTCAATGCCTCCTCCTCTGACGTCTCAGCTGGCTGCGGCTTTGATGACTCCGAAGTAGCCATGAGTGACTTTGAAAGCGTGGAGGAACTCAGCCTAGAAAATGTTCACATTCCATTTGTGGAGACCCAGCACCAGACACAAGTGTAAAGGAAGCTCCTTTCTTCTTCCTCCTACTCTTCTTTTTTTTTAAATTTTGTCATTTGGTCCAATTAATAGTATAAATATTGAGAAGAAATTTTGCTGAAGGTGTGTCTATATATATATTGGGCAAAGAAAAGTACAGTATAACCCATTATTAACTTGTTCAGAAATGATACTGTATGTGCAGACACGAAGAGACCAATTGTGTTAAGTATTATACATCACAAAATTGTTACAGACAATCTGGAAAGTATGTACCTTCTATTTATTACCAAGAGTAAAACTCAGCTTTTGAGGCAGGGGGAAAAATAACTACTACATAATTTCTTTCTCTCTCACAAAGTTGGGTCGTTTTGGGGTTTTTTTTTGGCATTGTGTTATTAAAAGTGTTACAGTGTTATGATCTCCCCACAGTATTAAGAAATGGGTATGGATTGTTCTAGGATGCACTGTTGCATTAAATTTTATGTCAGCAAAGAGTGGAAGCAATTGATTGTTGTGGCTGCTGCATAGAACACGTCAGATGGCTAAAAAAAGCAACATTTACGAATTGACCTATCAGAGACAAGTGACCAGTTATTTGTCCATAAATATTTACCTATCCTTTTGTTTATTACATGGCATTTCATTTTACTTTGTGTAGAGTAACACACATACATACAGTTTATATTTACTCCAAAGCGGCTTACTTTGGTTGTCATTTTTAAAACCTGATGTCAGGTGCATGTGCATAGCTTTGCCCATAAGGACTTCCCAAAATGTCAGAGTTTGGCTCAAGAGTGGCCTGGTTTTGCCCCAGCTGTGCACAGCTTCTCTTTTCATGTATGCAATGCAAATATGGGGTAACCTACCCAGCTCATAATTTTTTTGGAAGTTTCCTGTTTGGGCAATCAGCTCTTTAGCAGCAGTCCTCATGCTGCAGTTACTGCAGTAAAACTAGTTGCAACTGAGTTACATATGAGGCTGCTGTAACCTCACATGGTTAGTTTAACATCTTTTGGCAGATGTACATCCCTAGAGTTCATGGGATGGGTTCTCAGCTGCTATAGACTGACTCAGTCAGTGGAGCTGCATAAATGGACTGTGGCCAAAGATTTGTCTCTAGATTTTCCACTGGGTGCATGATTTTATAGGATTTCAGTACGTCCAAAGGTTGTTTCAGACTTCAGACTGAAGTTTCCAGGGGCAGACTTCAGAATATTGTGGAATCAAGAAAACCATGGCATCTGTATGCTTTATGCTTCCCTCTGCCTGATTGGAGTAAATGATCATTGACATTGATTTGGTCAGAGCAGTCAAGTCTGGAAGTATGGGATGTTCACTCAATGTATTAAAGCAGAGTATATACACCTGTTGCTTGGTGCTCTGAAAATGTTTTTTACCACTGCATTTTACAATGTCTGTGTACCTTACCAGTGAATGTGAGTCTACAAGCCTGCGTTACTGTTGGGTCTTCATCCATTTCTTCCATGGCATAATTCTTTCATTCTGAAAAGCTATTGAATACCTAAATCATTTTGATAAATGAACAGATTCATTATCAGGTTTCCTGTACTGCTTTCCATGTCCTGTCCCTTGGAGGGGGGACAATCATCTTAACTGGATAGTTTCAGCAGTTGTGTGCCAGGGCATGTTCTTGATTAACATGAGTTTCACACAAAATTAAATTGTGGGCCATTTCTTGACATACAGGAGGGGTTTATTCAGATGTTTTCCCCAAAACAAAGAAATTACTATTAGAACGTAATTTAAGTAATTTCAGCTTGTAACACTTTTAATAAAACATGATTTCTAGAATTGTTGGAGTAGGTACTGTGTGTTGCTGCTTCCCTCTAATAGCTCGTATAGCTGTGAAAGATTGGCGTGGATATTTTCTTTGGGATGATGCAGCAATTCTTCAGTAGATTTGTTCATTATGCAGGTATATGAATAGAATGAGTGAACTTCTAGAAAGAATGTACTGCACATACAAGTATTATCAAGTACTTGTCTGCAAATAGGTCCTGTCCATTGAATTTATGAATGTCACTTGGTCTTCTCAAAGTAAACATGCTTCTGTAACAGTGATATATTCTGAATGTGCTCATGGTGCGTTTCAAACCCTTTCCCCTGATATTATCCCTGTGTTTTAAGAAGAAAAAAAATAAGGAAATTTGTATTGTGATTGCGAGGAACTGATGGATTTGCCAGAAGGCCATAAAATGGTTTGGCAAGCCTAGAGGCACGGATAGAGGATAACTTGTATTGTTCATGAAGTCTGTGTTACAGGAAAAAAAATGCAATTAGATTGATGTCTCTTCAAGAGTTAGGAGCATCAGGATTGGCAAAGCAATTCTGCAAATTTAGGTGCACTTTTAAAGCTTGTATGACCTTCTGAGAATGTGGTGCTCTCTTAGCATCGGGCTGCAGTTTACATGCGGTTTGCTCCTACTCAGTTTTGGTTTGAGACATTTTTATCCATTGTGCAATTAATTCTGTTCAAGCCCCCAGCTAGTTATTAGGTGTACTTGTCACCTGTCTTCTGTAGTGAAAGTTCTTGCATAAGCTTGGGACACCAATATCAAACCTTTGCTGGACACCAGTATCAAACCTTTGTGGGACATATCAAAAATGTCACAAGGGACAGCACGATGGGAGCCTAGTGATTGCCATGCAAAAAAAAAAAATCAATGTTTCTTACCAAGCTTGTTGCCTCAGTAATATATTGTTGGTAGTGAGTTTTAATAGTAAAGAATGCATAAATACAATGTATAGTACTTTTTCTGTTTGATGTTGTTGCCATTTCATTTCACTGAACGCCTACTTATTAAAGTGCTGTTGGGAAGGTGCCAAGGATCACCCATTCAGCCTTCTCTGTCCTATTCATGATTTCTATACCTCAGTATCTCCTCCCCTCCAAATCCATCTTCAGATTCCCCTCTGTGAATATTGGTACTTCTGTGGCCTTTCTGGTTTTGTTCAGGCTCTTTTTGATAATTATAAGACCCAAATGCAGATCTAAAGATGAAATACCTCTTAGGGAGTAAGATTTTCATATTAACATCTCTTGTTAAACCAAGCCATTTTATTTTCTTTTTAATTACTATTCCTCATGAACAAGTCAAAATCTTCTAATTTGGAACATAAGAACACATTCATAACATAATGTAAGAATTACTGTTCATATTAGCACTTCCAATATATATTTTCTTTTCCTGCCATATGATAATCTTTGTATCACTGCTGCTGTCAGGTCCCTGGTTCTGCAAGAGCTACCCTGCACATCTCTGCTTATCCTGTATGTCTGTATTTCAAACTACATCCCTGTAGATGGCTCCACTACACAGTATTTTCTCTCAGAATCATCTGTAGCAGATGATTTCAAAGGCTTAATGAAGTACTTTTGAGTATCATTGGCTTAAAACTTAGGATCAAGAAAGTTTTTGCTTTTTGGAAAGAAGCAGCAAGAGAAAAAAAGCAACTTGTTAAAAGGCAAATATGCATTTATATCAGAAATCACGAATTTCACCAGGGGTGTATGAGTCCAAGTAAAAGGGTTCTTGTTCTCTGCATTTTGATCAAGTTGAGAATATCATGCACAGTGCTGGCCTTTTTAATAATGCTGGCAATGGAAAGAGCCTTGCAGTGACTACAACATGATTTATTCTGCCAATACCACATCAGGTGGCCTTGTGCAAAAGGAAAAATTAGGCTTATATATGGCTATATGTAGGCTTACATTTTTAAGTATGTTAATTACTTTGCCTTTGCATTAGAAACATTAAAAAAAGAAAAGGGCAAACCCCCCCCACAAAATTATAAATACTGGATGTAGTTGCTGTCCTTCACCAGTATCTTGAAGTGGAATAAAGGGCCAAATGTGACACTGTGGAGCTATAGAATCACTTCCCTCCCATGGGAGAAAATGGACAACCCCACTGGAAGACCACCATAAAGTTGCTTTCCTCTAGGACCTTCCTACAGGATACAGCATATGAAGGCAACCAGGAGGACTTTGGAATTCAGAGATTCTCTACAGAACTGTGATTTCCTGTCAATCAAGCTGTTTTCCTTAAGCACAGTGACGTCTTTGATCCCGAACTATCCCATGGGTTTCTTTAACATATAATTCCAGTAAAAGGCTTCTCACTGCCACTGTTTTCCTGAACCTGAAAGTTGTGTTCTCCATCTGTTAAACAGGGTCTCCACCTCTGCATGTCCCACAAAGAACTTAAATATTGGTATTTGGAAATTTTTCTCCCATTCTCTAAATTCTCTAGTGTAGTGTGAAGTAGTGAGAGCCTTCTGACCCTCTCTACTCAGAAACTCAGTGTTGCTGCAGCACAGTGAATAAAAGCATGTCATGAAATGCTGATCAACAGGGAGGCAGCAGCCTATTGTCTCTGTGAGCCAGGCAAAGACATTTTGAGAATATGACATAAAAGTTGTTCTTGTCTCCTGTAAATTCCATCATAAAGAAAAACGTGGGCTGAACAGGACAAGTAGCTAAGAACACACTTTACTCCTCATCAAGCTCCTGCTTGAAAAAGCTAAATGGATGCTATAGTAAGTATATCCTTACAGTCAATAATAACTGCAGTCATGGGAGAGGGAGTTGAAAGTGCCCTGGACCAGTTCTGCTAAGCTTCATTGAAAAGGAAGCATCCTTAATAATGGAGGAACCCAGCTCTTCAGAACCAGTATGAAGGTTCATCTGTGCTTTTTAGATAATGTTTGGAGCTATTCACTCAGTAATAATGGGCACTTCAGTGGTTTCCAACAAGAGAGTTACATCTTCAGCTTCATTCCCTGATGGTTTACCATCATTTACCATGTGGTAAAAACTGTGCTTTTTGCCTGTTTGCATCTCTGCTTCTCTCAGTACACCAAACTGTGATTTGAGCCTTAGAAATTTAGACCATTGTCCATTACCCGTGGTTTTTAGCCTGTGTTTCATGAACTTGACATTTAACATCTCCATTATCAGAAGGGCCATTCGGTTAGTAAATTAGCTGCATCATCCAAGGGATGGGTGGATGGAGAGGAAATGAAATTAAATTCATTTCTTTATGTAATAATGAAAAGCAATAATTGCAAATATGTCGTATTACACAAAGGCCATAAGTAATCTTTACCAGTGTAAAGAGTGCACTTGAACTGTATGATGGAAGGAGATTGGAGCCCTCAGAACTGTAGCATTCTTTTGTCATAGGAATACCTGAAACACTATTAATCAGCAATGCAATGAGCCCTTACTGCCGCTTTTCAGGAGATGACAAAGATGTTTGGGAGTGAAAGCAGTTCTCTTTAAAGCACTGTATTGGAAAAGATTGTCTTGTAAATTTTACCTGTCTCAAGCAGGCTGGTTTGTAAAAGATGTATGTTTTGGTGTTTAAAAAGAAGTTTATAAAATAATGTATATAATGGTTTCAAATTACCAGGCTTTTGTAGATATTTGATGCCAATCAGGTTGCTTTAATTTCTTTTGTTTGTTTGTTTGTTTGTTTGTTATAATTCTAAAGAGTCATCAAAGTTGGTTTAAACTTCTAAGATAACAGAAAAAAAAACTTTTAGATCTGAAAACTTTTTAATCATTTCAAATTGTACTGTAACTTTCCTTTGGGTTCAGCTCTTTTTGTTTAACTTTTCTCTGGTTTTAAGAAGATTTTTTAATTGACTTTTTTAAATGAATGTGTTTTGCACAAAAAAACCTAGAGATATGATTTTTATTCCATTTCAAGTAGGTATTAAGAAATGTCATTTTTCCAATGACAACAAATTCAACCTTATGCAAAAGGGAAGGTTTATCACTTTGAGTGGGTATAGTTCTCCATCTGAAAACTAATTGTTCCTTCATAATTGCTGTTGGCAGTATTGTCTTGTGTTCTTTTGCTATAAAAACAAAACAAAACAAAAAAAAAGTGTACAGGTTTGTAACTGCCAAAATTTGCTAAAGTTGATGGTTAAAATAAGTTTTCCAAGTAAACAAAAAGAAAAGCCCAGCTGTGTTGACTGCTTCTTGATTTTTCTCCTACTTTCTAAGGAGGGAGCAAGATAAGATACACCAGTTCTTCAAGGAATGTAGCATCTCATTCCTTCTCTGTGTTGCAGAAAATAGTACTTTTTTGAACTCTTTAATTTCATTATTACATGGAAATTCCTCCATAGGGGCCCCTACTTGCATTGCAGAGCACTCTTGCCAAGAGTTGCTTAGCTGATGTAAGCTAAGGCAGTTCCACATCTTCAAAGAATGCAAAAGGCATCATTGCATCATATAGCCATGTAGACAGTGAGCTCCATCAATGGAGACAATTTCAGGGGACAGTGCAGCTGTCTAGTTGCCTAGTGGGGGTAGAAGGAGTAGGTGTGTAAAGCAGCATCCCACTCCACAATGCGTCTGGGCAGTGTCTCCAGCATCCTGGCACTGGCAGGTGGGCCCAGCTGGGACAAGTTCATTCGTGTTAGCACTGCCTCTGGAAAGAGGCATGATACTCAGTCTGGCCAGGGGCCTGCATTCAGGGATTAATAAATACCCCATTTATTCCTTCTTCATCACACCTTTTCAGCTCCACAGCCCAAGCTGCCCTAGCTGGACTGGACTGAAGCATGGCTTCAGGAGCTCAGTGTAGGAAGAAGGGAAGACTGTCTTTCCTGAGCTCTTTGAGCACCCTACTATGACACAGCCAAGAGCACCCCTCATGCTGCTGGGGGGGAGGGATGCTGCCTGCAGTGTGTGTCCCATTAGAGCAAGGACTCAGAGCAGTGTTTCAGTCACCACCACTCAGCACACAAATACTCAGCCATCTTGAAAAAGAACTTTAAGCTGTGGAAAGGCAAAATACCAAGTCAACATTAGAAGTGTCTCTTCCCTCAAGAATACCCTTTTCTTCTTTCCCTAGTATGGATGGCTACCTTATTTTAGCCAGTTTCCTATTTAATCATCTATTTCTATTTCTCCTTGAGGGGATCTCTTTCTTTCTTTTCCAACATTACCAGTAGATCTTGACACAATCTCAAGGAAAATCTTGTGGTGGCAGAAGTAGCCTGGCAGCTCAGCGAGGCTCAGTTATAGTGAGATGAAACAGGTCATATAAGAGAAAGTGAGTATAGTTCAGAAAACATTCAAGATTAAATGGTGTATAATTCTCGCTTCAGTTTAATGTTCAAAGACAGAGGAACAAAATTACATCAGTATTTCCATTAGGATGGAAAATATGAGAATTGAGATGCCAAACAAGTCAAAATGCACCGAAGTGCTCCCTTAACATCAACCAAAAATAAGTTATTTCTTCCTTCTGTGTTTTTTGGTAACAGGTTTTATAATTGTGCAGTGTATCCTCTCCGTCATGGTGGAGACCCTCCCCTTGTTAACACTGCAGTGCTGCTGGTGCATGGAGTCACACCAGAAGTATCTGTGGTCTAAAAATTAAGAGGGGAACACCTCATGAGAAAGCACGAAAAGGAGAAAACACTCAAATGACAGCTCTAGTCATTTCAACAGACCTGAAGTTTTGCACACAGAATCTTTTTCTTCATTTGCACAGAAATATCTGTAATGCAAAAAAAAAAATCAGAATTAGAGATAGCTGGCTGGCTGTGGCTTTTCTAGACCTTCAGAAAAACTTGAAGGGCTTCTGCAGTATTCTCGGGATGAGTCAGGTGGACATTAAGAAGTAGGAGATAATCCGTTCTATCTGAACACTTACTAAGAATCTTCATTTTCAGATCAAAGAGAGATTTTTCTGTGCTGGTAAAACCTGTCTTAGTTGCTGTTTTTGTTCCATCTACCCCCACTCTATCATACAGTGGGGGACAAAACACCAGTGCAATGACTGTGACTTCCTCTAATGTTCAAAGAAATCAATTTAGAAACCTCCTAAGTCTTCTCAGCCAGCAGTCATAGCCACAAAGAAGAAAGCATTTTGCAGAAGCACATCAGCCTGTTGCAGGAAGGACTCCTGGCTGTGGAGAGAAATGCGTGGTTTCATAGGAGAACAGGCAAGGAAATTGTAACAGCAGGTGAATACTAAGTTCTTCCTCTCCTAATTTAATTTTTTCAGATGTATGCTCTCCCCAGTGGTACCAAGGGTCTTTCTGTGCATATATTTAGCTCACATCCGCACTTAAAACTTGCTTTTCTATGCTTCCAGAGTCTACATAAATTTCTTACATCACCTAAAACCATGTCCCTGGTTCTGGTGTGGAGGAGAGCTCCTTATAGGATTTAATGAGCCAGACACCTAAGGATGTGGTGTCCAGCCCTGGCAGTGAAGCCCTACAGTGTCTTTTAGGCCACTGTCATAGAAGAAACTTTTACTGTGAGAGAGGTGAGGCACTGGCACAGGTTGCCCAGGGCAGTTGTGGCTGCTCCATCCCTGGAAGTGTCCAAGGCCAGGTTGGATGGTGCTTGGAGCATCCTGGGATAGTGGAAGGCATCCCTGCCCATGGCAGGAGGTTGGAAATAGATGATACTTAAGGTCCCTTCATACCCAAGCCATTCTGTGAGTCTGTGATTCTGTATTTGTTTATCAGGGAAGTATGGCATGGGGTGATGCAAGCCAGTTAAGGGAGTCTTTATCCACAGGCATGTGATTTGTAATTCTGCCACTGCTTTGATATGACTTACAGCTTCCACTGCCTTTGGAATAACTTCCTGCAGCACACATAACCTGAGCTTCCAGGAGCCATTGGATAGCCACCAGCACCTCCTGCAAGAGATGGACTTTAAAAGCCAGGGTAAATCCACAGAGCTCAGTGGACACTGCTGCTCTGAAGCTATTTCCCAGTGAAGACAGAAAGTACAAAGATCCAGCTGTACAGAAGCCAATTCCAGCTGTCCCACTTGGCTAGTTCTTGGCTTGCTCAGACATGTCACGGATTGCCCTCCAGGGAAAAAGGCTGCTGTAATCTGGCCAAGCAGAGAGAACAGCTGCCTGCTGCAGCAGCCTACTGAGCAGTTAAATGGCAGTGTTTGTAAGGTCATTTATATGGCAAATACGTATTAAAAAAAAAAAAAAAAAAAAAAAAAAAAAAAAAAAAAAAAAAAAAAGATAATTTTAAGTCACGTGAAGGCATTTATTTCAAATAACAGAAAATTAAATGCATTAAGTGTTAACGCAATGATAGAAGGTGATCTTATCTGTACAGAACAACATGTGAGGATTCAAGCAGCATGAGTATTTAAGCCTTAATCCATGTAAAAGGTCATGTGCTGATTTTGTTAAGTCTCCTAGGTCACTCCAGTTGTCTTCAGTAACTTCAGGGGTCTCCCTCAGAATGGGATGTTTGCAATCCACCTGTTGGGGCATTAGCAATGCCTTAATACAAACAGGAAGGATTTCTCCTGGGAAGTGTTTGCTAGGAAATCTTAAAGCTATTTAAAGTTAGTTGTTAATTGACATGCTGCAAGGAGACCAAGTTCCATTCTCCATCCTGCTAAAAGCAAAGCAGAGTTAACAGTTTCTGTGCATCTTGAGGTCAAAGCTTAATACCTGGAGTAGTGGAGCTGCTGCCTGCAGAGCTTCCAGTGCAAAACTGTGCCTTGTGTTTGTCTTCCCAGCACAGACAGAAATACAGCCACAGGGAGAGGATTGCTGCCATCTATCCCTCAGATTTCTGCAGTGGCAGTGCTTCCCTCTGAGCCAGTCATCCTTGGATGCCTTGTGTTTGGTGAAGAGATCTGAGATGTAAAGTCATCTAACCTAATGTTAATATCGACTTTAGGACACCTTCTGAGAACAGATTATTTGTCTTCAGTGACCATTAAGGATTCCAGATGATAGTCATCTCAGCCATGAACTTCTATTTGGATCCTATGGATTCTGTCTCCAGGGCATATTTTCCTATGGTTGTTTCATGAAATTGCTTTAATATTTAATTAAAATTTAATTGCTTTAATATTTAATTTAATATAAATATTTAAAACTTACAAGAGAGAGATATTAGAAAACTGGAGAAAGGTCAGAAGAGAGCCATTAAGAAGACCAGGGCCTAGAATATATGACATATGGGAAGAATTTAAAGGTTTCAACTTACCTTCTTCTGTGATTCTATCTATTTCTGTGCTTTCTGTGCTAAGAAATAAAATGTTTTCTATTCTGCTTAAATTTCTCCATTAATATGTATAAATATTGTTTTCCTTTCATTAATTAATGTAAGTGTAAATCTAATTTAGTAGGTCTTCAGGGAAAATCACTTTATATTATCCCTGCTTAGTGTTAACTTTTAATAGTTAACCAATTGATTAATATAAACCTCAAAAACCATGTTACACTACAGGAGAAGAAAAAATTTACTCCTGAAGCAAGAAGACAATGCTCTGAACACGGCCTTTTTCCACTTCAAAGTTTTTGTATCACGTGCTGTCTGTCCTGCTGTCGGTTTTGGAATGCAGCTGGTGAGGCTGGGAGACGTGATCAGCACTCAGGGTTAGCTGGGTTGACCAGAAACCCACTTTTCCTCCTTCCATCCCTTAAAAACCTGAAAATGTTCAGGATTGTTGTGTTTTCCACTGGTCTATGGTTGTGAACCAAGTTCATCCCCAGAAATGCAGGATTTCTTCAGCGCACAGCAAAGTCAGAGCAAGAGGTGCCAGGAGAACAGCAGTGCTCTAAGATTGCAGGAAAATACAGCACTGGAACGCTATGGAGTGCCTGGCTTTGTTTGTGCTATACAGCCCTCTTGTTCTGGAATTTTCCCTAGGCCAGAACTAATCAAATTCCTTTGATTGTTATGTTCAGTGATAAATTAGAACCATTTAATGAAGAATTACTTATGAGTAATAGCAAACTGAAATAAATTCAGAAGAACATAATAACTCCCCTCTAAAAGTACCCAAAAGCCTGGTGAGTTGAAGGCTGTGGTTTGGTCACCCTCTTCAAAGAAACTACAGCCTCTGACCCCCTGTGATGTTGTTCCCTTGGGTAGGTAGGTGTGGGAGCAGCACTGCCCAAATGAGGGTCCAGAGAACATGGAGAACTGCCTTGCTCCAGCTGGTGGTACAGAAGAGGTTGTGATATACAAAGCAATCTCTGCTTAAGGAATTTCATTGAATATAATTCATTGCTTTTTAACAATAACCGCTGATTATTGATTTATATATCAAGGTAGTAAAAGAAGATAAAAACACCGCAAATGGCACAAAAAGCTGGGGGGAAAGCTGTTTTATGAGATGCAGTCCTTCAGGGTTGTCTTTGCCCTTGCATGAGTAGCCCAAGGCCACAATTCCTCAGAGGGGATCATACCCCGGCATGGGTCACCCACAGCTGCAGTCCCCTTGGATGTACTTTCTCTGGCATTTTGGAGCACCTCTTTCCAAGAGTATTTCCAGCCATTTCCAGTATCTCCTTCCATATGCTTCCTTATTGTCTATTCTCATGTGTCTTAACCCTTGCAGTTCCCTCATTAAATACATTTGAGCATGAGTTTTTTGGCACCTGTGAGTTGGCATTGTGTCACAGTGAACTAAACTCAGAAATAGTTCATAGATAATCATTTGAATAAGTGCTTTAAGTGTGATGGTAGGAGTTTGATCTATGGCTGAGAAGCAATCTGGCTGCGTAAGACTGATAGTAGGTACGTGATATTTCCAGCTACACTAAGACTCATTCAAATCACAAAGAATTTTGAGAAGCTGAAAGCATTCAGAAAATCTGCAAAACTGAAATAAGAGTTGAGTTTCAAACTTTGCAGTGACTCTTACTTACTTAGCTATCAAAAGATTGTTAAAAATTACTGGAGAAAACAAAGGTTTATCTGTCTCAGGCTAGTTCTGTAGCAAGGCAGGGAACTGACATCAAGAAATTACTCACTTAGAGCTTGGATTGAGTGCCCATCACCGGATGTCTTTAGATCACTCTGATCTTAAATCTGTCTGTTCTTAAACAGGACTCCATCTGTATCTCTGAAAGATAAGCTGTCATTCAGGTTGAAGTTACAGAACTGACAGGAAAGTTGCTTGGTTTGTGGTAAACAAAAAGGTAGCCAGTGTGGTCAAAGTGAATCCCTTCTATGATTGAAAAAAAAAAATCATGTAGAGAAGAAATTAAAAGTCTGAGAGATACAAAATTCCCCTTGGTGTTGAGCAGATCTGGTCTGAAAACCTCCTGGAGTGTGTCTGCCTTGTGAGCACCATGGAAGCACTCCTTCCCTGAACCAGGTCTGCAGCTGAACTTTGCTAGGAAACACTGAGGGAGAGGTGGGCGATTTATAAGCACTAATCCATAATTTTCAATATTTATTTCTTATTTTACCACCTGCTTTTTTTTCTTTCTTAAATCATATTTTTAATCAAGGGATGGTTTCATTTTATTGACTGCAATACTGAAAGCATAAGACTTCAACAATGTTTCTCCGGAACATTTTCTGAGGGAATTTAGCATTTGCAAAGGAATTACTCATCATACACCCTGTAGGAAGAAATAAATTCTCTTCCAAATTGCCAATGAAGGTGTTTTTAATTTTTCTTTTTCTTTTCCCTCTTTCTTGTTTGCTCTGATTTCAAGAGCCAGAGGTGTTTTTGACATTAGATCACTGCTTTGACGTGGTTTCTTCACAGGGGACTAATTTTAGGGGACAATAGAGTTTATCATGCGAAGGAGAATTACTCATTGCTTAGAGAAACTAAGCAAAAGAGAAAAACTTCAAATTGTCAAAAGCACTCACTAGAAACTCAAACTACAACTGTTTTAGATAGCTGAAAGTGATCTTCCATGCTCCTGCACAGATAAATTAGAAAGGATAACGCATATGCTTTTGGCAGCACACAAGACAACAGCTGTAGTGGCTTTCAGGGCTTTCAGCTAGGTCATCAAATTAGAATTAGTTGTAGTGATAGAGCAATGACATCTTGAGATTTATTATAGGGAAAACCGCTGTGTTGGGTGTTCCTGCTGCATCCCACAGGACTGCTGTGGTAACAGCTGTGTGAGTGCTTACAAGGACTCTGTCACAGCTTCCTGGTCCTCAACAGCAGAAACCAGTGACAGACTTTTGCAAAGGGCTGCAGCAAGTTAGGGACATATGTTTCACTGAATTTCACGGTTGTGCATCTTGAAGAACTCAGTGTTAATACAAGTTTTCAGGATTTGGGAGAATATCTTTTAGCATGTATATCTTGATAAGCATTTGAAGGCTTGCAGATAATACAGAGAGACCCATTCTTGTTCTGTGATGGTCCTGAGAAACTGAACAAAATCCAAGCTGTGCTTTTTAAGTTAATGCTCTGTAATGGACTGTAAACATGTCAGTATATCTCAGCTGACCTTTCAGCTCTCTTTCATGTTGTCAATATCCCTTTCCAGTTGGGATACAATGTGCAGTAATGTAAAACTCATACAAAAGTGTGGTCAAGTTCCTAGTATGTGATAGGCAACACTGAAATAATATACATTGATTTAATCATCTCAAATTTACCCAGTCAAAACAACATCTCCATGAAATGTTGTTCTGTTGGTTAGCTGCCGCTGTGGCAATTAAAAGTATCTATCCTTTCTCCCTATTGATTTAGGGCCCTTCTGAATTCTCTTCCATGTAATAGAATCACATCAAAGGCCAAAGATGAGCAAATTGTACTCCTCCTTTCCTTATTGGTAAGGAAAAGTGCAAATCACTGAGCTGATGTATTTTCCTGCCCTCCTAGCTAGAGCACTGAGCAACCTGGCAGGCAAACAGCAAGTCTCCACCAGCCAGGCGAGCAGCAAGGCAGAAAGGTTCTGTCCAGCAGGCAGACATCTCCATGCTTACTAGGTTCTTTTTGTTCTTGCTGTATCAATATTCTTACATCTTTTTTCCCTGAAAGGCTGGTCCTTGCATCAGTGCCTACTTGAATTGTCCTTTATCTAACCTTTGCTTTCCTGTCTGGCTGAAGAGGCAAAAGAATATATAAATAAAGTACAAGCTGCATAGAAAAAGTAGCTTAGGGAAACCACATTGAGGCTGTGTACAAAAGGGCAGCTTTAACTAAAGGTTCAAGGAGGAAACAACAGTCAAGTTGAAGAAGCTGTTTCCTCTGCATGTTTTGGCTAGTTGAAGATTCTGGCCATTACCTGGGTGAGTCACAGTAGTGGGGGCTGCTCTGTACCAACCAGGGTAGTGATGCTGGTGTTGGTGTGGGTCCAGTGCTGAAATGGAAGTTGTTTCAACATCCAACTGCCTGCATATGCCCTCTCCTTTGCATCCTGATGGCTGGTTCCCTCCCACATGCTCCCATCTGTGCAGGTCCCTCTAATGAGCAGCCTCTGCACCACCACCAATTGCAATGTAATTTCTGTTGCTCACACCAAGTGGATTCTTCCAGTCTTCAAGTCTTCAGACTTATGGTGTCAACTATAGCATGGCTTTCTGCCAGGGCAGGATCCCAGGACACCTGCCTTTGTCCTATAAACTGTTTTCAAAGCTAAGCTACTTGGACTGTCTGAGCACAGAGAGGAGAAAATTGCCTGGGAGACGCTGCTCTGGATGTGATAAGATGGTGCTATCAGGAGCCAGCTTGCCTGCGGTGACTGTGATAAGCAGAGGCATTCCTCCTCCCTATGCTCTTTTTGCCCAAGGAACTCATGTGGCTTGTTATTCTGGATGAATATGTTGGATTATTTCCTAAAGCACAGGGTGGCAACGCCTCTGTCCTGCGAATGCAGTGCAAGTAAAAGCTGGATAGCTCTGCAGCGGGGCTGATTATGGAACTGCCGCTGGGTGTACAGGCACTTTTCATCTTTTGCCCTCTCCCAATTCCTGGCTGTAATATAAAAATTTTACTCCTCAAAAAAATTACTGTAGTTTGGAGGTTTTTAACTTTCTCTGAAAGCAGATTAGAGTGGCTAAAGCACTCTCCAGTGCCCACAGAAACTGCCTCAATCCAAAGTGCAATGCGAGCAGTAAATAAGTGGCATTTGAAAATACAATTTGTGAATTAGGTTAGAATGCAATTGAGTATCACATTGGAGAAGAGGAGTGTGGCAGAAATGTTCGCACATGGCCACGACAGAAATGCAGGAACTTGGATGCCAGACCAATATGAGCTTCATAACTGTATTGGTAGAGATTTCCTGAAAACCTATAAACAATTTACACACATGGGCTTAGGATTTTCATTCAGTCAAAATGGACAGTTTGTGAGATCCCTTATTAACAATGATTTTTTCTCATTTTCCTCTTTGGATCTCTAGAGTTTTGCAATGCAAAAGTTCAGTATTCAGGGAAAAAGAAGAAAAGGTATGTGAAACTGAAAATAAAATGTGATCTTTATTGGTAAGAACAATTTCAGATAAGTAAAGAAATACTGCTGAGAGCAATAGGAGTTTTGATGACAGATTCTGATCACCAAAAAACCTTGTTTATTATCTTGACATGTCATTTTGGTGCTCTTAATATCTTTAATCATTGTCAAGCAAGAACAAGAATCCAAAATAACTGAACAGCTGCTTGGTTCCATTTTTCTTGGTATGGAAATGAAATCTTTGCTCTTACTCCAGCTCCCTGGATAAATACTTTCTTTCATGGATTTTATTTCATTCTAATCCTCCTGGTGTATATGTGAAAGCAATTGTGTGTATAAATACACAGAGCAGCTGTAGCCATATTGGATAATAGGCCTATAATTACTTCTCTGGTTTAAAGCCTAATAGTTTATTCCACAACTGTTGTGATGCATTTTTATTAATATTGCAATAATTTTGCTGCCCTTTTGCTAAGTTACATACCATTGTCTCCCCAAATAAATGAAGTACTTACAGTAGAAGGGATAATTAGGATTTAGCTTAGTATGGAAATACTTAACTCTCAAACATCTGGCTCAATCTACTTACAAGAAGAACTTAGGAACAAAATACTAAGAGAACATGAATAAAACTGAAGTTCCTTTGTACTGCTTTATTGAAAGCGTGCAAACAAACCATGGGGTGAAACTACACATTTAGTCAGGGCTTTAAACTTCTCAGGTTTCCTGAAGTGATTTCTCATGTCCCTAGATATGGTAAGAAAAGTGAAAATTTGTTTCCTATAAAATATACATGTTTTGTAGTGGGACAGGATTTCCCCATTGTGAATTGATATCTGAATTTCCTAGAATTTCTCCAGGAGTTCTATAGTTTCAGATTTTCTGCACTTCTAAGTGATGACCTTATTGCTGTAGTTAATAAAACACCAGGGAAATGGAATACAGCAAGTATGATGCCGAATTTTATAGGTAGCTCCAGGTAACTACAGACCCATAGGATTGACCACTGCACTAAGAAAATAACTCAGAACAGTGACAAAGAATAGAATTAGAGGAGAGTTAGCACTGATTTAGTTTGTGGAAGTAATCTGTCACAAGTCTACTTGAATTCTTTGGAGAAGTCAATGAGGACGTTGTAATGGGTGTCTGGTAAACATGGTGTACCTAGTGTCTTTAAAAAACTTTCAATGTGGTCCTACAAGAAAAAAATCATCAAAGAAATTAGGCTAATGTGCAAAATCAGAGATCTCTCAGGGAGAAAACCTGGTTGAAACATCAGAAATAAAAGATAGGAGGCCATGAGTTTTAATATTACAGAGTTAAAAGAATAATTTCAGAAGGCTCTGTGATAGAATCTGGGCTGTTCAACATATTCACAAATTATTCACAAAATTCTTGTACCAAAGTGTGGAAATAATTATAAAATTATTCAGGATAGTCAGAATTTAAGATGACTACAAACACTTTCAGAAGTGTTAGATTAAATTTTATGTTGACAAATGATAGGTACTCCACATTAGAAAAAATAGCTTTAATTGTGTATAGTGGGTTCTAATGGTGTATTTTTATTCAGAAAAGAAATCTAGGAGTCGTCAGCAGTCATGAAAATGAGGTTTTTCTGAAAACATCAGCTTCATGCTTAGACATTGTACAAAAGCAATTTATATTGGGAATTATAAAGAAAGTAATTGAAAATGCAGGTAAAAATATACTTCTTTCTAAATCAATAAAGCACCCTTATCTTCAATTTTGTGTATTTTTGTTGTCTTGAATCTCACATAGGGCATAGCTGAACTGCAGAAAGGGCAGAAAAGGACAGCAACAGCTGTATTCCATCATACAGGAGGACATATATTCAGATATTACATCTTAGAGAAAAATACCAAAGTGTTTTACAGTAAAGACCTGGAGGTACTGGAAACATTGAACACATGTACAGAGAACATGCCTAGGAAACAATCATTGCTTTTCCGAATTCAGCATTAGAGGTACTCCGTGAAATTCTTAAGCAATGATTTTGAAACAAATGGAAAGCAGTACTTTACGTATATAGAGTTAACCTGAAAAACATTTGATTCAAAAAGTTAAGGAGTCCAAAGAATAAATGGTGCTTAAAATGGAGTCGTATGAGGTTTATTAAGCATGTTTCACAGATCCCTTGATGGCTATTTAACTGAAATTGTTTAAAGGAAATCTCTGGTTCAGGTATTTCCTAGGAGACCTCCCCAGCCCTCTTTACTAGTAAGGATCACTAAATACTTTGAGTTATTCTTTTTCTTACATTTTTTCTCTAAGCATCTTGTGCTAGTCACCTTGATAGACAGGACATATGGGCTGTTAGTGTCACCCTGTGTTCTTACATTCTAAATTTGGTATGCTATGGAACAAAAATCTCAGTTTTATAAATCCTTTATAAATCCTTTATAATGTAATTTGTATTAATTTCTCTTCAAGAAGCGCCAAGCTTTTTGGTTTAGCTAAATGATCTGACTTCAGCTTACCTTCTGTCAGATGACATTTGTCTCACACAAGATTAATTACATTACTTCAGTTGAAATCCCATCCCTATTTTTGAACCATGCTCTTGGAACTAGAGGCTGATACGCTTAGTGTTACTAAGTGTTTTAAGGTGTTTAACAGTTGTCTGGGTGATCAGCTCTGATCTATTAGGCCCTGTAAAACTGTTTGTATTGATGTTCATTTACATTAATTTCCATTACTGTCTTCATCTGCCATCATGTTCTTGGGAAAGGTTCATCTGAAGTTCAGACATAGAGTTCCTGGGAGTGACTGACCTGGCTGGCATGCTGCCAGAATAAATTACAGCTTTCTCTGGCTAAATGGATCCAAGTGCAGCTGTCAGAGCTGCCAGAGCTGCTGAAACATCAGGTCATTGAGGGGGGCTGGATGTCAGTTCTATGCACTTTGCACTTGTGCAAAGGGAAGGGATTGCTTTTTGAAGGAAGAAAGGGAACATCAGGCTGCTTAACTACAGACACACAGCAAGGTGGGTCTGAACCAGGCACTCAGCAGAGGAGGTCTGGCCTCCTGAAGTTTTTATTCAGGGAAAAAGGATCAGATACAGCTTACTGGAAGCTGTACAGATAGTACCTGCATGTGTTATCTATATCCACATCCTCCTATACATACACACATGTAAACATGGATGTACATCAGGATTTGGAATAACATGTGCCTTTAGAGAACAGGCTAGTTAAATCTGCGTACAAATAAACTTCACTGCCAATGGAAAAAACAAAAACCAACAAACCTCAACTCCTCCCCTCCAAAGCGTAGCGGCTTGGTTTGCTGCTTAATACCCTGAGCCCATTAATTCCTGTGCAGTAGTTACACCTGTGGCCAGAAAAATGTGTGTGCAGATTATTCTTCAGACTTTCTGAAGCTACCTCTGAGGCATAGTGGGGTTACTTTCAGCCCATGATGAGAGCTCAGAAAACCAGACTTAAAGTGAAGCATCCTAAACACAGGCAGCCAAAATGGTTGTTTTTTTAAAGAAACTAAAACCATCATAATAGCTGCTTAAAGCATAGTAGGGAATTTGAAAGATTTCTGCTTATGGATGAAAATCTTCTCTGCATTGATAGCTAAAAATGTGTTAAAAGGCCTTTCTGTATTAACACCCACAGTAAATGAATAGGACAAATTGCACTTCCTTACTAGCATTCCAATCTTGAGGCGATGACTAAGAAATATTCATAATTCATAGCTATGACATCAAACCAGTGAATATTTGGTTTCTAGCTTTTACACTGTGAGTGGCAATCTCAGCCCCTGGGAACAGATTATATTTTTTGCATGGAGTGAGACTTTCATGCATTGTATGCATCAAACCAATCTGGTCTCCTTCCTTCTGGAACAGCATGACCTGCCTAGTGAATGAGGGAAATGCTGTGGATGTTGTCTACATAGTATTAAAGTCTTCAACAGTGTCTCTAGTAGCATTCTCCTGGAGAAATTGGCTGTTAATGGCTTGGATAGGTGCACTGTTTTCTGGGTAAAAATCTGGCTGGATGTTGAAGCCCAGAGAGTGGTGGTGGCTGGAGTTACATGCAGCTGGTCACAAGAGGGGTTCTCCAGGACTCAGTACTGGGAACAGTTCTTATAAGACAACTGCATCATTGCACCTTCTTTTGCCTCTTCTGTTAGCAATTTCTGAAAGATCTCATTATTTCCATTGCAGTCAGCAATGCCCATAAACCACATCCAATTCAGGCCTCTTTTAAGGCATCCTCTGTGGTTAGTTTTCCTTGCTTCTTGGTATTTTTGTTGTTCAGTGGCAAGATGTTGTGAATCTGTCTGTAGAAGTATGAAATACTGAGGCACCTTATTTAGTCAATGGAGAGATTGCTTTGACTCAGTCTTGGGATGTACCAGAATGTTTTCAGTAAGTGTACAGGGCAGCTAAGTGCCTCCCTTTGGCACTCTGGATTTTTGAACAGTGCAATAGCTAAATTAGGCACCACAGATATTTAGGTCTGGAAACAGCTCCTACTTCCCTTTTACATATTTCTTGTTAACAGAGGGGTCAAGAGGAGAAGAAAAGCATGTGTATTTCCTCCCTATCCACTCCTGAGGGAACAGGTCTGCTCTGTGTTTGTATGAATGCTAGTGTCTGTCAGCAACCAATAATAATGTTTAAGTTATTGCTGAATTTCAGATAAGCTTTTCCAAGAAGTACAAAGCTAAACTTGAGATAAATGTTATTTATAGACAACAGTTCTTGATAAATAAGAACAAAATTAACTGTAATCTCACACCTTTCTCTTACGTCTCAAAAAGAGTGCCAAGCATAAGTGCCTGTGATCATTCAAAAAGAAATTAAATTTAAACCTGAGGATTTCTTAAAAAGAAAAGTGCAGTATTATTCAAGAGGCCTGTTGTCTATAATCTCACTTCAAGCTTTTCCTAAAAGTGTGGATTCAGCACAAACTTCTGATTTCATTATTCTCTCGGATAAGAATATTTCTCTGTGAGGCCTCTTAAGTTCCACATCAAGAGAAATAAAAGGATTAAATAAAAGACAAGGGGGAAAAAGTGAAATTTTAAACACTGCAACTACCAAATCCAGTCACTGAGGATTGGCGATGGGTACAAGAAGGCTACTCCTCCACATTCAAGTAGAGTCTGATTTCAAGCATCTGCTTTGACATTTAAGTAGATGAATCATAAAATGCAACGACTACCTGGAGGCAGGGGTGCACTTCATTGTTGTTTTTTTTTTCTCCTGGCAGCACACTATATTCAAAAATATAAGCATTCTTAAAGACTTTGCGTCAGTGGATCCTGCTTATTTAAAAACAAAATCAGAATCTTTCTTTTTCAAGTTTGTTTATCAGAAGTTCATAAAATGAGACCCTTGAGTTACCTCACCATCCTTTGATCAGAAACAGATGAGCTTCAGCAATTGCTAATTTTTTTAAAAGAATATGAACCCCAATTTCAAAATGTTTGACAGAGACAGCATAAAAACTGAACTGAAGCTGACATTGTTAATACGTGCTTGTACTTCTGCAGTACTCATGAGTGGGGAAGGGAGAAAAGAGCAAATGTGCATTCAGAATTCATGTCATTCAGAATTCAGACACAACAGGTGGCTTTCAGCTGATTATTGACTCATAGATGTAGAACTAGTTTTACAGTATAGCAGTACATGCTCATGGCTGAACTGAATCACATGCCATTTTGACTCCTCAAAGACTGCTGTCACTACCATCAGACAAAATTCTCATTTCTTCTCTTAGGTGGTACTTGCTCATCCATCTTATCCCCATTTCTCTCTAAGGAAACTGCTAAGGGGAAACAAAAACTTTGCTTTCAGGAAGCACTTAATGAAAGAACGTTGAATATGTAGTGAAAGAGGACTCTCTCAACTTTATTTTAGAAGCGTATTGGCAAACAGGGAAGAAAGCAGAAAGGAGTGGGAAAGCATAGAAAGAAAATGCCAGTAAATCAGTTTCTATTCTAGATTTAATAAAAATGATAGTGACTTGCACCAACTTGAAATAACACTAGGAGTAGGGAGGAAACTCCCCAGCTAGAAAGTTCTAAATGCAAGATTTGTTGCTCTGTTTCATTAAGAGGAAAAGGCAGAAACTTTCAGAAGATACTTGGACAACATCAGCCAGAAAAAAGTTGAGTTGGACAACAGAAGAGCACATTTACACAACAGAATATTAACCTGGATTTAGTCTTTCCAGACAGAGGCACAGGCAGAAGGCTAAAAGGATGACTTTTCTTTCAGGTACGGATCACCTGACCCAAATGCCTAAATTATGCTATGGAACAGCTATGTGTAGGACAAATAGAACACAAAAAATATCAAAGCACACTAAGAATTTTGGCTCCTCTACAAATGAACTGCTAAGAGACTGCCAAGGCTTGTTTCAGAGATACTGTCTAAATATATTGTATCTTAAAAGGTATGAATGACTCAGAGGTGCTTCACCTGCTGCACAGAGTAACCCAACAAATGTGGAAAGGAGTTATTTTACTAAATAAGCTGAGTCCATGACCTGGAAAACATTAAGACTAAATGCCCTCCACTAACTCAAGATGACTCCAGTAGGAAAAAAAAATCCCTCTTAATGCAGGATGTTAGAGAAAAATACTGGTAATTCTAGATAAAGCAAGCAGCTTCCTCGCCACACACCCTGGATAAGAAAGAGACGGAAGCAGCAAAACTCTGGCATCCAACCAAAGCAAACCACCACATTGCAGAAAACCCTCCAGTAAAACTTGTGGGTGTCTGAGTAGGCGGCATTTCCAGTCTATTGCCCTGAGAGTGGCAATAGCAGTCCATCACCAACGCCTTCCCTATCTATTGGAAAGCACACTGGAAGTAAATCCAAGATGGAATAAATGAAGACAATGTTGTGATTGACTTCACTACCACATATATACTAATAAGGAGATGAAAAAAGAATTTCCCATAGCTTTTTGTTGGTACCCTGATCTGCCATAGCTATCAAGTGTCAGAGAGAAAGAAAACTATGCCATAATTTCACAGTAAACTGCAGAAACTTCAGCTCCTGTTTGTACACCGATAATCACCCTTGTGACAATGAGAGGTTACTAGAGGGTATCTAAGAGGCTGTTGCAGGGAGAGAAGCATTATGTTTCAGGAACCTAAGTGTCTTTATGTGTGCCATTTTCAGAACGACAGTCTCAGGTTTCTTGGAATGAATTTGTGCATTTTTCTTGGAAATGGACACTTAGTCATCACCACTTAGTCACGAACAGATCATGGCCAGCCAGGTAAATCTGCATTGGGCAGTTACAATTGCTAAAGGTCTATTAAATAACACAGTGGAAGGAAAAATAAGTTTACTACAATGACACTTCTGAATGGAGAAATTTCTCTCAAGAAGTGTCCATAACAGACAGGGAGTTTGTTCAAGATACAACCCTGCATTCAAGTGCACAACCCATGGGGTGCTTGCAGCAGACAAGAAGACACAGATGTGCATAGATTAATGCTGTTTATGATAGATAAGGAAAGGATCTCCCAGAATACCAATGTAGGCCCTCTGCCAGGATGAAATGACTCCTCAAAGGAAAAACAAACATTTTGTTTACTCCTGTATTAAATTCCTATTATTACTGTAAATGACATTTGTCTTTCCTATTTCTTGGGGGAATCTGAAATAATGAGAAATTCATTCCCTCCATCTGGAAACAGAAAAATATATCACTTTTAACATGCTGCCTGCAGTCTGTCCTGACAGCTTAGAGTTTATGCTATGGATGCAATTTTTGTACAATGAACAGTCAAATCTTCATTCATATCACAACACAAAGCTGGTTTTGTATGTTGTCCAAATGCATTTTCAAGACTCATTGCAAAAGCAAAAGAGAAACTCAGGTGTGGAGGACCACCAGGTATGCACAGGCTGAGAGGTCCTAAGCAGGATATGGATGGATCACAGGCATTTAGTGATCCAGCAGAAGAAACTAACCCAAGGTGAAGAGCCAAATGTTAAATACTCCTGCCTGTGCTGCCTGTCCTGTGTAAGGACTACAAATCTTTGCTATAGCCTCAGGGCATGGCATATGCATGAAGAACTAAGAAAGAACAGTCTGTCAACTGCACAGGCAAGCTTCTAGCCATGAGAATCCTTGATAAAGGAATCCTCAACAGGAAGGCTAGATAAGCTGCTTCACTTGGGCCAAGAGAGAGGCCCTCTGGTTCCCTCACAGAAGAAACTTCATCCTCATTAGTAATTTTTTATTGAAAAATGCTGTGGTACTTCACTACTTGTGCAGGGCTTCCATGAATGGCTCCAAGTCAGACTTCCCAATATGCCTTTTTGAGCAGACCTCTGAAAGCATTACATTTAGGGACAGTTTCTGGGCACAAGGAATAAATCCTAAACTTTGTCTTTTCCTTTTTTTCTTTTTCCATGTGGGCTTGAGGAGTGGAAAATTGCAGTTAACTTTTAATGTAAAGTCTTAGAAGCCTGTCTTTTTAGATAGACTTCTAGTCCAGTCCATCAGGCAAGTGAGAATTTTATCTTCTAATAGTATGTCTGCCATGGACAGTACATGGTTTATAGAAGTGCCTTAAGCAATACTGTTGTCAGCAGCTGACAGACTTGTTAGAGCATCGGTTCCTTATCGAATTCTATTTTCCAACAGGACTCCCTTCTTATTTCATTAAACTAACATGTAATCTTCTGGTGAAGGCTTTCTTTTGATATCAAAACATATGAAAAACATAGAGGGAACCCCTTCCCCTGGAAGGTTTCACTAATGGATTCACCATGATTTTTCTAATTTCCTTATTATGAATATTTTGATCAAATAATCAAATCTTATTAAAGGGTTAGCTATGATTAGAAGTAGAAAATTGTGAAGCATAAGGTCTAGAAATATCCAGAGTGCTGTGTAACCATAGAAACCACACCATGAAGTTACTGGACCCTTATGTTGCAGTCAAGAAACAGTGGAGATGATCACACTCAGCAGTTATGCTGCTTGGAAACCCAGCCTTCCCATCTTGATTTTAATATCAAGGATTCCATTCAGCAGACCTCAGTAGAAATACCCAGTGATCATTTTAAGATATGAATATTGATGAACTTATTAAGCATTAGAGCAATTCAGTGTAAAGATTAAATTTAAGAGCAGGCATAATATGTATAGTAGGTATAAGAATTATGTAACAATGTTTTAGCAGAAAAGTACATAAAAGGGGTGGGTTTTGTTTGTTAAGTGGGGCACGTTTCACAGGACTTATACCCTGTGTCCCTAGCATCCCCAAAAAAGAAGTGTTTGCTTATTTGCATCAAATTGGTGTTGGATAAGTTTCTTTCATCTTGTTTGGTGACACCCTAAATAAAGCTCTTTGAAGATGCAAAATGAGGAAAAAAGGCTGGTAAAGAGGCAGGACATATGACTAAGGGGGTAGAAGTAAAAGTTGATATGGCTGCTTGGATCCTTATCTCCATTTTCCTACATGTTCCTTCTTTTCCCAGGCCTTACTCATTCTCTTTTCCTGGTGTCCAACACTACTTTCTTTACTGCCCTCTTTCAAACGTGGATTCTGTTGGTCCTCAGTTCTCCGTTGGTGTCCATGACACAACTGTGGCTGAGACATGAAGGTGTCCATCAGCAAGATGTTGACTCCTGAAAAAGGATTCTTGGTGGCCTACCCTGGGGCTCATACAGTCTGTAGTCCATTCCCTAACAAGGGTTTTCCAAAAGTCCTTCTAGTATTCAGTCCACTGCATGGCCTGCCTTCTGTGCTCTCTGCTGGAAAGGGCAGATTGCATCTGCAAGCTGGGTTTCTCTCTCTGTGTTTGATTGTCTCCACCAAGAGCAATATTTACCAAAATGCTAGCAAGTTTGATGATTTTATCAGCAATGCTCAGCACTCAGCAGCTGCTGCTGTTTCCAGTGCCTAAAAGAAAGCCAGTCCAAACCCTGAGAACCTGCCAGCAGTATCTGCAGGCCATGAACCTGTGACAAAAGAAAGCTGGGGTGTGATGCCTCCTCCTGCACAGGCTGCCAGCACCATGGAAGCACTGGGGCTTGGCAATGGGAACAATGTAGACATGGAGATGTGTTTGCCAGTAGGAGCTGGGGAGCGGGTGTTGTTTGTTTTTAATACATATCTATATTGGCGTGTTCTGACTGAAAAGAATTATCAAGCACATCTGTCAAATCCATGAGTTCCCCTTCTTTTATGTACACAGGGACAGAAAGAAACCAGACATAGCACAGAGTAAAAATACCATATGTGTCACCCTGTGTCCCACTGGCAAACACAGCACTCAGATCTCTTTATCAAAGGTCACGTCACCTCCTGATCACATACAAAAACCCGCTCACCTGGAGGAAAAGAGCCAAATGCACACAGCTGTGCTGAAATATCAGGTGCATGGTTAAAGGAGCTGAGAAAGGCATCTCAGCTGCTACATAGGGTATTTGGGCTGGCCCCTCACACACTACACAGGTGTGGGGTGCTGCACTTCCAGGCTGGCTGGGCAGAGAGGGACTGCTGGAGGGAGGCAATTGCATTGAACCAGAAGAAGGGGAATGTGGGGATGATTCATAACAAACCAGGGTTTAAGCCTCTACTGTTGAATTCAAAATACATCAAACCAGGAAAAAAACCTTTCTAGTGATTGCCTTGGTGAATCAGGTTGTGGTTTTGACCTTGGCTACAGTAAGGACTAACAGTTTTCTATCAGTTATCAGCTCACATTTCTCACTGCAGTCCCATTCTGACTGTTCTTGCTGTAACTGAGATGTTTCCCCAAACCATGTTTCTCTTTAACCACCAGCTCCATTTCTTTCTGAAGGCTGAGAGTAAAGCACAGGTCTCTTCACAGGTTCCTGGGGCACAGTTTCAAAAACCTGCATCTTCTAGGGGTTTACTGAAGTACAGTTCTCCCAAGACAGAGGACAATTGGGTCTCCTGGTGACGACACATGAACCTGTACAGAGACCTGTGGAATTAATCACAGGACTGGAACAAACTTTAAGGCAGTATGAGAAGAAGACAGGGGTGGGGAGAGAATGAAGGGATAATAATAAGCCTATGACTTCTGCATGCCTAAGAAAAGAAAATGGAGAGAGGCAATATGCTTCCTGGGGATCACAGCCTCTAGAGTACTTCAATATCACCTAAGTGCAAAGCTCTGTTGAATCACGGCAGCTTTAGAAAATTAATGTCTTTGCAGCTGAAGGCAGGATGAAAACAATCCATTATATAAAGGGCTGCCAATTACAGTTCTTTTATTCACACAGAGGAGTGGTGGGCTGGTACATGTGTGCCCAGAGCAGGATGTTTCTGATCATAATGTCCACTGACCTCTGTCTAGATCCCTTCCTAGCCCTAAACACCCCTCTGACTTCTACCACCCTTTCTCCAATGAACAATGCAATATAGTGTAACCTCTGTGGTAAATGCAAGGAAAGGTGAGGAGAAATGTGCTAGTCCCATAAGATGAAGTTAACAGCAGTCTGGAAGAGGGGAAAACAGGCTTATCTCCTATGATGCATAGTGTCCGATGGCACATTTTATTTTAGCATAAATTCTACATTAGTATTCCTGTTTTATTTTATCACTAACACACAGAGACTAGTGTAGGTATCCTTATTCCTGGCAAGCAGTATATTGCTATGTAAAGTACTCCATTATTCTTAACTGTACATCTTCCAGAATAATATTTTCAATTCACTTTTATTGTAAGTAAGAGTATAAAATTTGGGCATGCATAATGATGTGGGTACAAAGAGCTTTTAAAGGTGAGGTCTTTCATTTCAATGTTCTGTGTAATACACCTGAAATATTATGACATGTTTAATAACATGCACAAGAAAATAGAACTGTTCTCTTAGTGTTAATGATCCTTTTTACATAAAATAGAAAGTGTCTTTAAAAACAAAACTATAAAAAGACATTAATATTTTCTAATGTTCTTGAATAACAATCTAATAAAATTAATATAACTTTCTATTAGTGGGGCCATTTTCATTCTCAGGCTAAAAAGCAATGAGCCATGTAGGATCTGCAGTGTATGGAATATGGATATTCCTTGAACAAAGAGGCTAAATTATTTAAAAGATTATAGAGGTTAAAATGAGTGTTCGTACTAATTTCAAGCCTACTCTCATGTTGGTTTTCTGAGCATCACAATTCCTCTTCCCTCACTGTTGAGCCAGCAGAGCTATAAAGGATGAGGAGGGACTGTGGTATGCTTTGGTTTAGGATTAAAAAAGAGCAAGATAAAACAAAAACAAACAAAAAAAAGCCCAAACCCCCAATTTTATTGGCCATTCTGAAGATGTGAAAAACATTTTGGAGCTCTACCCTAAGAATGTAGTACATACTTGAAAAGGGGATGATATTACTGCCTAGACCACTAGAAAGTTCGAAGTAGAAATGTCCAAGATCATGCAGTGACTGAAAACAGAGGTGAGGCTCTCCAAGGACTGCAAAGGGTTACTCACCTTCATATGTGTGAGATAAGGACAAGCCACAAGATGCACCTGCTGCAGCAGCTCAGTTTTGGTGAAAGCTTTGCTTTCCTCACTAACCCTGTTATTCTGTCTCCACGCTATAGTCAATCTTCAGATAAGAGTTTTATAGTGTATCCAGCTACATCTAGCAGTTAGGTCAGAATAATATATACTATGAAGGTAAAGGACAGCGTCTATTTCATGCTTGAATACTTACTTCCAAGTAAACATCTTTATGCAGATAGTTTTTTTCCAGAATCGTTATGCCAAAATAGCTACACCCATGTGACTGCTTAGCCTGGAGCAGTTGTGAATGCATTGCATTTTCACTGATTCACTTTCAGATAGTTTACCCAAACTGGAGCAACTGCTATGGATTGAATCTCTCACACTGGAGACAAAAATGCACAGGTACAAGCTGTCCTTTGAGAAACCCCTTTGTAAAAAACACATCAGTTCCAAAGCAAGTCCAAATGTTTAATGAACATTTCAGTCATTGAAAAGACAAGTTTGGGATGAAAGCCTTTCCATTCAAGATGCACTAGCTCTCCCTCAGACAGTCCCAAGACATCCATGTATTTTGGAATCCAACACAAAACTTACTTACCCTTTACAATTTAGATATAGTTTTATCTGAGAACTTAGGTTTTATCCCCTGAAAAATATACATGGCTGGTAATCACCTCCATTGGTGTAGCAGAGCAAGAAAAAGACCCCATAGTCTCAAATTTCGCCTTTCTCTTCTCCTTCCTCTCCACTGAATCTTTTGTTATCAGAGTTCTGCTTCAAGACACCGCTGAGAGTAAACTCCTTTGGACATGGTGCTGTGCAGACATATAATAACAATTTTATCATAAACTCCAATGATTTTGCATCTTTTCTTTCTTTGTTTTCCTTTTGGAACTGAACCAAAATGTCCAGATGCTGATTCCTAAGACACTGATGGGGAAGTTAGGCTAGCCAGGTCCTTCTCTGGTTAGCATCACTCCATTCTCTCTACCAACACATCTGAGATGGTTAGTGTTAGAGAAAATACATAGTACTTCGTTCATGAAAACAAATATAAATTGCTAGAAAAATTATTGCATTTTTCTCAATAAGTGCACTTCCAGTGAGGCCAAACGTTTTTTCTTTTAGAATAAGATCTACATAACACTAATCTGCCTAAGCATCCAGTTTCAGTGTTGTTGGATTTGGTTTTCTTCAGGAAAAAAATAATTATTTTATTTAGAGGTTTAATTTGAATTAACTTAACTAAGAAAAAAAAATTGATTAAAATATGGGTAAAACCCCCTAGATGATTGAGAAGACTTAAACCAAAATATCTTCATAATTTCTCCTCCCCAAAAAATGTTATTTCTTGAATTATCATTCAAATTTAACATTACTTATTTTCTGCTACATGCTGAAATATTTTTGAGACAGAAACAGCAGCTTCTTAACCCCTAGATTATCCTTTCTGTATAGAATAAATTTATAAACAGTCATATCAAGGAATGAAGAGATACCTAATATCTCCCTTGGGAGACATCTCTTGAGAAAGAATAAAGACTGTTGGGAAAGACTAAACTCTTTTCAGGGAACCCCTGAAAATTTTTAGTCTGATCTCATGTGAACTTTCTTGACTTCCATGTATGAATGCAATATTTAGTAAAAACACAATTTCCTCCTTTAAAATTGCCCTTAATTAAGACCTGACTATAGCCTTAATTATTTAATGAGACAGTTTCTCCTTTTGAATAACAAAGTGAAAAATGTGAATATCTAATGCAATGTCCAGCTAGCACTCAATTGTTTCCTGCCCAGAGGGCCTTTTGGGAATGGTCCACAACTTTCGGTGTCTGCCAGGCCCTGCCTGGGCATTGCAGGGGAGAGTGCTTGTTGGGACTGATCCAAACCACAGGGCGGATGGACAGGTTATTAGATGTGTTAAAAATGTGCTGGACTGCCAGAATCAGAGGGAAGTAATCAGTGGCTCAGTGCCCAGCGGGCAACCAGTAATGGATGGAATATGTCAGGGGTTGATCATCTTCATCAGTTACCCAGGCAATGAGGCAGAACAATGCCTCAGCAAATTTGTGGATTAAGTTAAATTGGAGGCACTTGATATGCAAAGCAGCAGAGATTTAATTCAAGGGGACCTTGGTAAAATCAGGGATGGGACCAATAGAAATTTCAAGAAGTTCAGCAAAAAATACAAAGTGCTCCATCTGGGGCAGAGTAACTCCGCTGTTATAAATATTAATACACCTGGGAAATAGACTGGCTCACTGTTGAACAGGACCCAAGAGTTATGATGGACACAAGGCTCAATAGCAACCTAGAGTGTGCTCTTCTCACAAATAAAACAAGCTGCAGAACAGAATTATATATTATATATATGAAGAAGCAAGGCCAACAGGAAAAAGACAAGTGGCCTCATCTCCTTGGCCCTGGTGAAACCACACCTTGCAAAACTCCAGTTTTGGGTCTTCCAGACCAAGAGGGTTGTGGAGAAACTGGAAAGAGTCCAACGGATGGCTATACAGATGGTCAATACCTAGAATTCCAACAGGGAGACATTAAGGGATCTGAGATTATTTGGTACTTTGAAGAGGAGGTTAAACAGAGATCCAACTGCAGTCTGTAGGACTTAGTGGAGAAACTCCTTTCAGCAACAGCAGTAAGAGAATATATAAAAGTTAGCAACAGTCACAGACCAGGATATGGGAGGTTCAGGTTGGACATTAATTTTTTATCAGCACTGGAACAGGTTGTCCAAGAAGTCTGAAAATTATCCATTCTAAGGTTTTCAAGTCAGCTAGTAAAGCCACACTGTTTCAATGCTGGTGATCTTCAAGGAGGAGGTTGGAGAAACACTTGCAGAGATGCCTCTAACCAATTTTAGTCCTGCTTCTTACACAGACTTTCCTAGGGCTTTTACACAACCTTATGTGAATCTTACTGTAGGACTGCTGATGCCTCCAGCTGCCTGCTCGACTTTTCTCCTGGTACTTGCTCAACAACCCAGCCCTGACTCCCCTGCTGCCCCACAGCCATGGCACACAAACTGGGAACTGAGGCACACGGACAGCACCACCCACTCCAATGGGGAAAAGGCTGTGAGAAACCCTCAAAGAGCTGTTTGCTAGGCCAGCTTTACCTGGCAGTCTGGGCTGAGGCCCACTTGCAAGCGTAGCTTTTTCATGCCTTTCAGAATGAAGCAATAGAGCTGACGTCCATCCTTTCTACTTGTACGCTTCTAAATGCATGGTAAATGAAGCAGACTTTTGTAGAATGATAGCATCTGTCTGTATGTCTGGCAGTAATAGTCTCAAAAATACGTTTGCTGAAAGGATTATCACACAATAGGACAATTCTAGTTTTGTACCCAGCATGTTCAATATTCATGCAGTCCTGGGGAGAGTAAGTCATAGAAAAGATAATTGCAAGATTCTTACTTGGGGCAGAAAAATAACCATTTTTCTCAGAAACCTGACACATTACAAAATGGCTGATTCTGCTCTTTATGTGGTAATTCATTATCTCCTGTTACCAGAAACAGATTTATCAATTCGTCGATGTAAGGAAAACTAACTTTTTCCAATGATACACAATAAATCCTTGCTTGTCAGACTTACCCTGAGAAATGCAAAGCATCCTGTAAGAAGCAGCCCCACTATGCCCTCCAAAGCACAAAAGCTCTGTTTTTCTGAGCTGCAATCTAACCTTCCCAGGAAATACAAGGACAGTAATTTGACTGTGATGATTATCTCATTAACAGAAATGCTATCCCTTGTCTCTATTGTTAATAAACGTATTTTCATGCAGAAATGGCCTGTTTAACCTATCATTATTTTTTGATATTGATATACTATTTTTTTCTCTCAATGGATAAAAACAAGTTTAATGTTGGACACACAATGTAATGTTTCCCTTAAAGTATCTTTGTATGGGACAGTAAGCTGATAATAGAGAAGACAGGGTGATTGAAACCTTCTGGGCTTCAGTGCTTCTAAAGAGCAAACTGTCATTGAGACCTCCAGTGACATTTATCAGACTTCATGTGCTTATCCTTGAGCCAGTAACCCTCCCTCAATGTCCAAACAGGCAGAGAGGAATGGACAATTCAAGGAAAATTTCACTGTGTCCGGGTGAAGACACATAAAATAAGTGAATTAGTTGAATTACAAAGGTTTATCTTCGTCTCCATTTCACCGAAGAGGACCCAGTGTGCCAGCTCAGGTGTAGATGTGCACGCTGAAGACACCTCAGGGTAGGTGAGACTCTCCTTAACCCTGACGTGGGCTGTGTTCCCCTTAGATAGAAGGTAATCTGTTAACAAAAGAAGAATTATGTCCCGTTGTAAGATCTGAAGTTTACCTCTTTGTTCCGACAGATACAGTTCTGTCTGCACAATATACCATGGATCGGAGCCCCAGTTTGTGAGAGGAGCCTATTTGTGAGAGTTGCATTTGACCTCAAAGTAGTATCTATGGACTGGAAGCATCTGTATCTTGACCAGCTGTCACAAAGATTTCTGATTTTCTATGTTGACTTGAAATACTCTTCTTTACGTACATCCCCTATTTGGAGACTTTTGCAAAATAACTGCTTCTCAGAGGCATAATGACTCTCCTCAAAATAAATTCTCTTTTTTTTTTCTCGTGCAGACATACTCAACTTGTTCTTTTAAAATCCTTTCTCAGGATACGTTGTTTTTTTTTTCCTTTTCACAGTCTCTAGGATCTTGCTGATCTTGCAATCCACTATGCACTATTCTGTTTTCCTTCTGAAGAGTTATTTTTTGCAGCCTGACAAAGTCTGATTGCTTTTCCTCAACTTAAAAAAAGGAACTTTAGCATTTCTGTTTCTCCTTTGAGTCCCTGATATCCCATCTGGATTCAGACTGTGCAAACCATCCAAAACTGCATATTCAGCTCTGCAGTTTCAAATCTGTTATAAATGATGCAGCAGTCCCTTCCTTTCTTTTGGCTTCTCGTCTCAAGTTGATGCCTTTCAAATGCATCATTCTTTTTAGAGCACAGTACTTTTCAGATGTCTGTGACTCTCTAGCTGTCATACTCCTCTTCATTTAAATATAGCTATTAAGCCTGGCGTGTCCAATCCATTAAATAAATCCATTAAAATAAAAATAGCTACCTTTGGTGTGCCTTCCTTTCCAGAAGGTCCATTTCCATTCATGAATATACAAAATCCTTGCCATCGATGTTTCCAGTTGGCAGGAATTCTGGAGTGTTTGAGGTGCCTTGGGGTTTCTACATTCTGCTCCAGTTTATGAAGTCTTCTCTTCCACTTTTCTTTTTCCACTTGCACTGCTGCCATGTAGAGTGGCTAATGTGATGACTAACATAAACCTTGACTCAGTGTGTATCTCTGACATTGCTTCCATATAAAAGAAGATAAAAGAAGAAAAATTGCAGGACAGAGCTTGAAAGAAAAGGAGGGATTTTCACACTAATTCTTTGTCAGATTGTTCATCAGTTAACAGTAATAAGCCACAGTTCACATTTTCCTTTTCACAAGCAAGATGAGCCAAACCCCTTAAATGTCCAGTCAGCTGTACAACCCAGAAGTTTCCATATCTCTATTACAAAGGCAGAGTTTCTTTCTTTGGGGTTCTTTCTACCTCTTTTCTAAATCAAGAGAAAAAAAAAAGGCATGTTTGGGAATTACTGCTACTGGATAAGAGTCAGATAGGTTATGCTGAGAAATAGAAAGAATTACTTTTAAACACAATAAAGGGAAAGCTTGGAAGAAATGTGTTACATACATTTGACTCTCCTCTCCAGCCAAGAAGTTTATAATTTCCCTGTTTGCTTTAATTCAGCAATTTGTTTCCAGGGAAAAAAAAAAAATCATAAAATTCCCAAACAAATAAACAGATACATCAAAATGATTACTGATTTGAGGGCAGAGGGAAAAGGGAAGAATTCATGTCAATGTCATGGAAAAGCAACTGGCTCTATGGGGCCTAATTGCCAGCTTGGTTTAAACCACAACAATTATGTCATAAATACTAGACTGTATGAATTGTATGGATGTGGTTTATTTTTTGTGTAATGAAGAGAACCATCCAGATTGTTGATTTTGAGATGAAATCTCACCTTCCAAATCTTGCACCTGGGGATGCAGTAATTGGCCCAATAAAGGAGCCTGACCTCCTTCTGCACTGTGGAATTTGTCAGTAAGGTGCATTGGGTTGGGGATTAAATCAGCCTGGGTGGTCTTGGCTGACTCAGAAACAAAGCTGATATTCCCAGGAAGAGAATAATAGAACATTTAGAACTAAGAAGAAGATTCCTGAGCTTCTCTCTGGGAGAGAGTTCACAGATATACAACTTGAAAGTCTTTGTTGCGTCAATATCCTTAATCATAGAATCATAGAATATGCTGAGTTAGAAGGGACACATCAGGATCATCAGTTCCAGCTCCCTTAGAACCTTTATAATTTCTTTATAACCTGTTAAATTAGCTGCTGATACAAAAATGCCTCCACTGCTCAAACTTGCAAGTAAAATAGTGATTTTCTTTGATCTATTTAAAGAGTAGCAGTGGTAAGAGTTACAGTCAATATTTTTTTAAAGGATGTAGCACTCTGCATTTCTCAAATGAACCCTCTGAACTTTAAATTTCTGGAGCCTAAAAACATTGAATTTCTAATAGGTTAGAGTGAAATTCACTAAAATTACTATCACAGCAAAGAGACAAAACAATTTCGATGCAAGAGAATAATTATTATTCAAGAATTGTGTTAGCAAAGTAATTTTTAAATGAATGAACACTTTGCTACTTGAAACATTGAAATAGGTATAGTGTTTTCTTATCCAATAGTCATCTAATTGTCCATGAGGATTTGTCCAGACCTGGCACATCCATGTCAGCTAGTTCTCTCTGCAGCTGTGTTGTTTGGGGTCAGTTTCTTTCCAAAGGGATGTGTTGTGACTCTGAGGGAACAAGGTAGCCTGCTCTGCACACAGCATAGTGGAAGTAGGGCTGTGCTGTCATCTCCTTGTACCACATCATGTAGCTTTACTCCCTCAGGTGTTTACTTGCCTAGTATCTCTGCATTGCATTCCAGGTCCTAGTGAGGATGCGGCATAGAGAACTTGTGACTGACTATCATTTATCTCCAGGCAGTGGACTCAAAGGCACGTGATAAGGTGCCCCTGTGATAGACCATAAACCAGTGTCAAGGCATCCAGCAGATATCCAAGTTGATTCCATCCCATCCATCAAATAAAGCACTAAGGCTCCTCCCCTGTCTCCTCCAGAGCATGCACTCACTCTTGTGAATGAGCGCAATGTCAGTTTGCTCACTGGAGCACACTGTGATCCACCTGGCTCGCTAAGATAGCAGAAGAATATCCACCATTTTTACTGAGTGATTAAAAGCTTAAAGAACAACAGAAAAGGCTGGCAGAAGATAAGAGAAAAATTGTGCTCTGAGGAGGGAGAACTGGGACTCTTCTTTTTTGGCAGCAATCAGCTGTTATATTTGGGGCAAAGAGCTCTGTTCAAGACTCATCCATGAGGATGAAGCAGCTGCAGATGAAAAGAGAGGATAACAATTAATAGGTACGCTTTATAAAACTGTAAGGAAAGTCTCCAGCAACAGACCCACAACTGCAGGTTTGTTTCCAACAGGGATACAGATTTGAAATGCAATGCTCTAGCACTCCTGGCCACTGTGATTCCAACAGGTGCAGTCAGACTCAGGACCCTTATCATCAGCTCTCCAAAGGAGTGGTTATGAAGCTTTCAGATGTTTGGTGTAAAAGGGATAGAGAACAGATTTTGTATCAACTTGTGCAGTATGGTGTGTAGAGTGAACTTCAAATATGTTTGGGATCATAGCAATAAGAGATAAGCTGGTTTATAAACATATTAATTTTTATGCAAAAAACAGCATAGAAAAGGGGACATTGGCTGATGGCAATGCTGATGGGGAGACTTGAAGAGGAGTGAGAGGTTCATACCAGAAAGGCATCAGACCTTTGCTCCACACTTTTTCAAATGACTTAAACTTTTTACAAACTTGCATAGATTTTGGCAAGACCCAAAATGAGCTTTCTTCCTTAATAGTTCAATGCAGTGCATGTGAAGGGTGTGTCTTGATGGGAAAAAGGTTTCTGTGCTGTGCAGGACACTCAGCACAGTGAAGGCTATCCAGAACTTCTCACTTCTCTCTTCCTCTCTTATATGGGGCACAGCCATGCTTTGCATAGTTGGACCTCTTGTGCTTTCTGAAGAAGGTAGATGTGGAAGAGATGCTCTTCTGATACTTGTATTAAGGAGGGACTAAAATAATCGGAGATTTTAAAAGGAATTTGAAGGGGTGGGGGAAGCATGGGAGAAGGTGTAAAGATGAAGAGATTCATCATTAGGTTCACATTTCAGATTTCACTGACTTTCAACTTCTATTGATTCTTGGTTCCCTTTCAGCAGCTCCACCTTATTAGGAAGGTAAATTACTGACAAGAACTGAAGAAATTGCTATCACGTACTGCTACAGAAATACTGTGTGATTAGCACAAAGTGAGTCATATGTTTTTCACAGTGTGGGAGAAACCATACCTGCTTGAAAATAATCCCTTCTCATTCCATATAATCCTTTCAGTAGTACACTCTAACACATAAAAGCAAGGTCACAGTGCTCTCAGAAAACTCACATATTTCTGTTGCTTCCCAAAAACACCAACTCCTGGTACTTTTATTCCTTAACACAATGCTGGAAGGAGCTGCTTTCTGCAGTGTACCTAACAGAGTCACCACTGACAAAGGCAGGATTACAGGTACATTGAACAATTATATCTAAGATATTGTAGGTCAGTTGACTAGAACTGTATGACATTCACTACATGGTACATTAATATATATATATATATAT
>WEIU01003883.1:101966-123549 GCA_013389925.1 Aegithalos caudatus
CTCAAAGGTCCTGAAAGGCTATCTGGTATTGTGGATGTCAGTCCACAATTCTTGCATTAGTATTTTGATTTTCTTCCTTCTTGAGCTTACTGCCTATAAAGAATAATGTTTAGTCGTATCTGCTAAATAAGTTTTCTTTGACAAAGGGAGGATTGCTTGAGTTTTAATTCATTCTTTAATTCAGTTTAACCCTAAAATGTCCTAAAACATCCTAAAACAATACAGAAATAATTCTTTATGAGTTCCACTTTGTCATCACAACAAGCTGTGATGATAGCATCCCTACCCTAGATTGGGTACCACTGCCATAATGATTGTAAGATATCTTGAAATGGGTGGCAGGGGGAACAGACACTTGCAACTTCACCTCAGCATTAGGCTATAACATTTAAAAGCTAATGAGCTAAAAATGAATGAATGAGAAAATTAATAATGCACTGCAGAGTAGAGCATTCAAGAGAAACTTCTCCTCCCCTCCATACCAGGGCTAATTAATGTGATCTATCCTAATAAAAACAACCCTAAGCACTACTTCTTCATTTTTAACAACCTGTATTACAAGTTAATGTATAAATGCTCTTTGTAAAAGTACAAAATTTGAGTAGCTATGAATCATGACACTTAAAATGACACATTCAACTGTGAAAGAAAATTCAAGGACACTGATTTTTCAAGTGGTTTGTTGTGTTCATATTGCTGATAAGGAGTCCAGGAGGCTGTTCTATCAAATAAGTGCTTTTTTTTTTTTCTTGTGTTGGTGAATGTGTTCCATGCTCCCAAAAGACTTCAGAAGTTGGACCAATTTTTGCACTAATTAATAGTCCATGCAATCTTACTGAAGTCAAAGGAGTTGCCCAGGATGTAATTGCTAGTAGCTTTGGCCTTCTGCATTAAAATTCTATCAGCAGGCAAGAAATTGCTACAATGATCATCACAGAATACAAATTGACCAACTCCTCTCAAAGGGAACTTTTTCACACTAACAATAAGGAGATGACTTTCAAGTTGACATAAACTTGCAAGACAACTAAAAGGAGTGATGAATTAATGAGTCACACATAACCACTCCCACATTTATAGACACTGTCCTTTCCTTAGAGGATAAGCAATGCCTCACTGTCTTTTTATTCCACATACAGAGAATCATAAATCATTTAGGTTTGAATAGACCTTTCAGATCACTGAATCCAACCACTGACAAGTCCACCACTAAACCATGTCCATGTGTCACATCCACATATCTTTTAAATACCTCCAAGGATGGTGATTCAACCAGTTCCTGAGGCAAGTGCTTTTATCAGCTTATTCATAAATGCATATTGCTATGTCCTCCTAGTATTTCCCATCTTTGCATTAGAATCAAAGAGTTGTAGAATTGTGAAAGGGTTTGGGTTAAAAGTGACCTTAAATATCTTATAGTTCCACCTATCCTGCCTGGGGCAGGGGCATCTTTCACTAAAGCCCATCCAATTTCATGGTGAGCACTTCTGTTGATGCGGCATTCACAGCTCTGGACAACCTGTGTTAGCGTCACATCACCCTCACTGAAAAAATATTTTTTTCTTATGTCCAATCTCACCCCCTTTCAATTTAAAAATGTTGAGCCTTGTTCTGTCACTGCATGCCATGGTGAAAAGTCTCCATCTTTCCTGTTAGTCCCCTTTTTATACTGAAAGGCCACAGTGCATATGTGCATGCACACAGTCTCTGAATCTAGGGAATGTTCTGAAAAAGAAGACAATTGATTGAGAAACAAGTGAGATTCCTAGCCACTATTCCTCCTTGGGGAAGAACTAGCATTGACAGTTATTTTTAACTTTAGACTTCCTATAGTAGAGACTAAAACACTGGAAAAATAGGAGCATGGTAATTAGCAACGAATATTTTGTTTCTTCATTTTTCCCTTAGTTTGGTGATGTCTTGAGTAAAATATGTACATGCATACTGCACATTGTTAGTACTGTACATGATTTCTCCTGTAGATGCAATTAATATAGGTAAAATTATTTTGGAAATGGGTTGAATGAAATGTCAATCTGCATTATGGTTGTGCTAGTGCTGGTGACTGTAGATTATTAATTATGAGGAGATGCCAGATATTGCTCATTAACATCAGTTGTTCCTATTTCAATAAGTCTTGCCAACTTTGCATAATTTGACAATATTCATGAATCACCAGGTGACTTTCAAGGCACAGAACTCACAATTACAGAACTTTTTGATTTATACTTGTGTTAGAGATTTTGACTGTTAACAAAACTGCATGTATTACAGTTTACTTGGACCTTCTGTTACAGGTGTACTTAAATTATGTGGGTGTATGCACACTTAAATTTTTTATTATATTTGTATAAGTATTTAAATATGTACACTGGGTATAACCTCTCTACCTTCCTTCTGGGGCTAGCAGGATAAAGAAAACTGGGGAAATTTTCATGTTGTTGGAGAAAATAGAGGGTCCTCTCCAGTTCCACAACTGGAGTGCTGGGGTGGAGGGTTACAGGAAGGATAGGCAGAACAGGCAAAGTAGGAGGTGTGACACTATATATAAAGGAGAGGTTTGATTGCACACTCCTTACAGTTAGTGGTGATGTGGTTGAGTTTCTGGGTAAGGATTAGAGAGTGTGATGCTAGGAGACTCTATTGGCCACAGTGATGACAAAACGGTTGAGTTTAAAATTTTCAGTGAAATAAGAATAAAGGACAGCAAACTTGCTACCCTGGTCTTCTGAGGAGCAAGTTTTGAGTTCTTCAGGGAGATATTTGGCAAAGTATTTTCACTTTTCAGGGCTGGTCAGTCTGTAAGAAACATCTTTTGCAAGATAAGGAGCAGGCAATTCCAGTGTGTCCTAAGTCAAGTAAGTGGCGCAGAAGGCCTGTCTGGAGAGGGCAGTCCTGCAGACAGGATCTGGGGGTGCTGGTTGGCAGCAGATCAGTGTGAGCCAGCAGTGATCCCTGGCAGCCAAGAGGACACATCCCATCCTGGGGTCTGTCAGACACAGCATTGCCAGCTGGCCAGAATTGTCCTGCTGCATTCAGCACTGGTGTCCTCTTACCTTGAGTGCTGTGTGCAGTGCTGAGCTGACAGCTCAGAAGGATGTGAAGGTCCTTAAACTCACCCAGAGGATGGCAACAAAGTTGGTGGAAGGGCCGGAAGGATCATCCTACAAGAGGCTGCTAAGAACCTTGGGCTTGTCTACTTTGAGGAAAAGAGGCTGAGGGGGAACTTTATTGTTCTCTACAGCTTCAGGAGGAGAGGAAGTGGAGAGAGAGGTGCTTATGTCTTCCCCCTGGTATCCAGTGATTAGATGCATAAGAATGGGTCAAAACTGCACCAGGGGATATTTAGACTGGACAGGAGGAAGTATTTCTTTATGAGAGGGTAATCACACACTGGAACAGGCTTTCTAGAGAGGTAGTCCATTCCCCAAGCCTGTCAGTGTTTAAGAACAATTTGCACATAATTCTTCAACTACATTAGTCAGGCACAGGGAATAGATGATAATTGTAGGTCCTTTCAACTAAAATTGTCTATTCTATTCTACTCTATTCTATTCCAAATAAATGTGCATTCACAATTTTGTTCCTCTTTAGGTCTGCAGCAATGCCAGCACAGTACATTAGTAAGGTGAAACTAGCATGTCAGATCAGCATCAGTCAAGAGAGGGCTTATCTGTTAGTTGTGTGCTAGTGGCTGAATAGATCACTGAAGCCTGCACCCAAGGAGAGGGCCTGTGGACAAGATAAATAGTGATGACTCGGTCCAGGTTTCCTGTGCTCAGTGGTTATGCAGGCAAGCTGGAGGCAGAGGCAAGAGTAGACACAACTGCAGGGGTATAAGGCAAAATACTCTGTGATACACTGAGCCTGCAGTGATACACAGGCAACTGCATTTCACCCAGCTATGCACAGACAGGTCCTGTGCTAAACCAAAGGAAACCTTCCAGACTGACTTCTAGTCCGGAAAGAAAGATATCATCCCCCTCCTTCCTTTGATGGCTTGTTCTTCTTGTCAATCGCTTCCAATAGAAAAAGTTCTGCCTAATTTCTTATATGCAAATGGTTGCTTCCATCTTCTGGTATTGATTCTTATCCCTTTCTATCTAATTCTTTAAATTTCAGCATTCTTCTGTGTCATGAGAGCACAGTCTGTAATGGTCTTATAGACAGAAAACAAGTAATTTGTAAGGTTTTCTTCTAACAAACTAAAAACATTAAGCTCATTAGTTTGGGCCCAGAGAAGAATTTCCTTCAGCCCTCAGATATTTCTGTGGCTCTCTATTGATCATCTACAGGTATTATTAAGCAATCCTGAAAGGATGTATTTCTCCAGTGCTGGGTTTATGAAATACCCCAAATACACAATGGAAAGAGCAGTCTGACTATGTTTACCAATTATTGCCCTGATTATAGATTCAGTAATACTAGTTCTTTTTGCCACCACATGTGCTGGTTCAAAACAGCCTGTAAATTGTTTTCACAACCACTGCTGCTTGGGACTTACTCTGCCATTCTGTGTATTCTCTATGTGCTGTTACCACTTTGTACTGGTACTTACATGTGTACCTTTTTTATTGGCTGTGTTAAAACACAGCTTGGATGGACTAAGAATACCAAGCAGCCCTGATCAGTCATTCTGTCTGCACATTCCTGTTTGTTGTGCCTGTATTGGTCTGTAGTTTGATCTGCAATAAACTGAGAGACTAAATGAAGAAATTCAAAGGCTTAAACTTCTAATGGGCTTATACTTGATAGAATCAGTCATTCATGTTTGAGGTGTGATTCATGTTGTATTTAACTGTTTTACACAGAGTATGGGACACCCTCCTCTCTGACTCTGAACTGTAATCTGCCTTCCTGCTTGGATCCATATCAAGGATAGTCATAAAATAAATCTTGGGGCATATTGCTAGTACTTCCTGGAGGGGTCCCAAATTCTTTGCTGCCAAGATGCATTAATTGGGTAGACAGCTTCATCTCAGGCTGACTTGAAACAGGGTGGGCACTGGACACCTGGCTCACATGCTCCATTTTAGAGGTTTTCTGTCATCACACTTCACTGCAAAGAAGTGGGTAAATGAGTGAAATGCTCTCCAGTAGTTTTAAGTGTGTTGACTCTGAAAAGATAGCACATATGTAAATCTCACTTACCAAAGGCTTTATCCATTCAGTTCATGTTCTGCAGTACCGTATTGACTTTTAACAGGAATGCCAAAGCAAGTTAAATGCTCTAAAGAGTTCAAGTAAGAGATATCACTGTCTTTAGCAGTAGAATGGAAATCTGGATTAGAATGGAAATATTCTTAACATTTCCTTCCATACATGTAACTTTCAATACATCAGCTTTACATTATACCACATAATAACAGGACTTTGCCACTGCTGGAGTTTCATTACTGCTGGCACTCTTATATTTCCCTTTTTCAAGTCTTCAGTTTTATGCATGATTTACATTTTACATGGTTCTATTTTCCTATTTTCACATTTTTATTTTTCATCATTTGTGTCCACTGGCTGACCTCTTTCCTCTGCTGAAAAAGGGACTTAAGCCCAACACTGTGGGATTTTACTGTCCTGATTGCTTAAGGGCTCCTGTCTGCTGCACACGGCAGCACTGTGCAAAGTTAATGTTGACAATTTTTTACACACAGCCACGAAGGCATATTCAGTTTGGTCCCACCATTGAAGACCAGCACACTGCCTAAGCCAGCAAGCTGTCATTTTCTATCCCACCTCTGAGCCCTGCCTCATCCCACAGTGTAACTCTAACCTAATACTCTTCTTCCATTTTGTCTGCTCTTTCATGGCTACACTGTTCTCCTGATAATTTTCCTTAGAATGAAAACATGTGCCCTACAAATCACAAAATATGTGTCTTACAGTTGGGACCATCTATGTCTTTGCAAGTTCAGAATAATCAGGTCATGGTTGCTGGTACCCAGGTAGCATTTAGCTTTCATTTTGGAAATTATTTCATTTTCTAAATTCAGCATGGTCCTAAGTAATCATGGTAGATCTCCAAGGTGAATTTAGGGAAGAAAGTTGTAACATTTTTTACTTAAAAGGAAAAAAATAATTCACAAGGCAAGCTTCTTCTAATTATCTTGTATTGATGCTGAGGAAAGGCAGTGCATACATCAAATTTCCCAGCCACTCATGCACCACCTACTCTTAAGGTCTTCTCTAATGATGAGTGAAGAAACCAATAAAGAATTGATGATTTTCAGTCCCTGAAAACACTTTCTTGGACTTCATGGTCATTCATTACAATGAGGTTTAAAACAATAATGTTCCATATTTTTCCCTATCTATAATATTTTAAATACGTTAAAAAGAATATGAGATTTTACATGCTCCAAGTCATTTCATTTTCCTTGGAAATGAGTGATTGGAGCTCTGCAGAACCTGCTAGGTAACTTCTTTGTTAGGATCTGGAGACTGCACCCAGCAGCAGTGGTTCTGTAAAACTGGACCTGCTATCCAGCCAAGGTACAGCAAACAGAGGAGACAGAACTTTGGGAAAATGGATTCCTAAAGGTCTCTGGAAAATGCGGTTTAAATAGAAGGGAGCTTTAGTGGAGCAGAACTGACAAAAAAGAATAAGCCATTGATGCACTGACTGATCATTGATTGATTGATTGATTGATGCATTGAAGCCTTTACAAGCCAGATGTTGGTAAGAGGGACTGGTGTGAACAGGCCTGAATGTCTCATTGCACACTAGGTGAGACTGAAAAAGAGGGCTCAGCATCCAATTGACCCCATTTTTAAAAGGAAGAAAAGTAGGACCTGTATTACAACATGAACTGGGAGTCAATGCCTAAATAGCAGCTGAGAATGTGTCATGAATGTGTAAATGGAGAGGAGTCCCTGTGTATTAGATTCAGCTGAATCCTGCTCTTAGTAATAGGCAGACGATTCTAGTGCCTGGAGTTTCATCTTTCTTTCCATTTGTACAGCAGTAGCTGGTCTCCACAGGCTCAGCTTGAGGCTTTCAGTCTAGGGTATTTTGTGGATAACAGTTTCTTATTCTCCTCCTCCATTTTTCTCTCCTTCTTTTATTCATTGTGCTTCAAGTCAAAGCTTGAGGCAGCAGATGGATTTAACAGCATGGGATCAGCAAATTCCTATTATGATGAACTGAGAGAGTGAAAAACCCTAACTTAGCTCTATTCATGCAAAGGGGAATAATTGCTTGTGAGTCAGTGGAGCTAGGATTTCATTCTGTGCATCCAGACTCCTCCTGAGTACTTGAAAGTGGAAGCTCTGGGAGTGTTTGACACTTTTAAGGGTATTCTTACAGAGAGAGATTACAGAGGATATTAATGAAGTAAAAAATTATCAAGATAGTAATATTTACTTTCCTTGAAAAATCATCTTAACAAGCTGGGTATGATTATACTTATAAAGCTGCTTAAGTTAAAGTACAGTAAGTTCTGTTTTTGATGTATCTTGACATCCTTAAGGACTATTGGGAACACTTTCTGGTCATTAGGATAAGCCTGCTCTCTTGGACAGCATCCTACACACTAACATGTAGGTGTTGAAAGCAAACAGTAGGTGGCCTCAGAACATTAGCATCGCTCTTCCTGGGAGCAGCAGCAAGGCGAGGGCAGAGCCCTGCTGATTCTCAGCGCCTCAGTACAGCTCCTTCCCTAATTGCAGGAAACATGCTGAGATGTGTCCTGCAGCCCAGCCCTGCGGCTTTCTCCTGGAACAAGGCCACATGTTAAACATGAATGCAAACTCCTGAGATCTAACTTTGCTTTGCTGTTTTAAACCCATTTTGACTATTGTCATGTCTCAGAAGTTACAGGAAAACAAGTGTGGAACAGAGAAAATGAGGTAAGCAATTCTCATTATTTGGTGTGGCATACTGGATGTACTACCTACCTGTGGTAGTGAAGGAAGACTGGAAAACCCACTTGTTGCTTTACTATGAAATATCTTCTACTCACATGCCTTGCTTTTCAAATATCCAGTGAATGGCTACATCTGGTGGTTTGGGAGAAGAGGGGTTCAGTTAGTCACCATGAGATGCTTCATTATTTGTCTTGCATTTTTTAGGGAAGTTCTGCAGGCAATAAAGAATTCAGATCAAACCTATGGGCTTCAGGGTCATGAGAATCATTTTGCAGCCTTTGTCAAGTTGGTCCCCTCAAGTACAATTTGTATCATCAGTATCTAATCCTGGCCCTGAATTTTTGTGCTTCAGGAGAATCCCTGATTTCAGAATCCAGATGCCATATATGGTGGAAGTCCATTTGCAATAACCTAACCTGTTCCATCAGTCCCCCTCCAGACTTCCAGACTGTATCAAGAGCAGGGAGAAGGAGAGTCTGTTATTCCATCTGCTGTTCAATTCTTTCCACTGTTAACCTCTCGGTACATAAAAGAGAAGCCTTGTGCACTACAATGGTAATCATTCTTCCTTTCAACCCAGGCTTCTAGGGCAGAGGTGTATTTTCCATCCCACTTCCTTGTGTGTTCTCCATATTCATATAGGTAAAAGCACAGGTTATCCTTTCTCTTGGATGGGGGGGACCTGCTTTCAAGCAGAGTCTCTGGTCTGTACTGGTGGAGCGTGGAAAATTTCCTCTTTAATCTCTCTCTAAATTTCTTGTGGCACTTTTTAATTTCCTCTTTTAAATTCTGGAAATTCTTGATCAGTCTGTCCACAGAAGAGATGTAGGCCCTTAACAGGGCAGAGATAGTTTCTTCATGCATCTGGAGTGTGTCAAAATTTCCACTTTTTGTTCTCCCTTCTTCAATGACATCACTCCCAATGAGTTGGCATATGACACTCACATGTTCTATACAAATTTCTGCCCATGTTTTCTGTGCACTGGACACTGTCTGGATTATTAGGGAATTGCTCATTATCTGAAAAGATTATCTCTGGCACTGCTAATTCTCTAAGGTACCAGATACCTTGTGTCATGTTGTTCCACCCTTCGTGGTGCACTAGAAGTTCATCTTTGCATGGGTATCTTTCCCTCACATTTGACAAGAGTTGTCTACAGAGGATGAAAGTTTCTGGCCTTCTCCTGATTTCCTGGTCAATACCAGCATCCCAGGAGAGGGATCCCAGCTGTTTGTCTTCACCACTGTTTGTCTTCACCACTTCACCATCTGGTGCCACACCATTGGCCACAATATCTCAGCACTGGAGAAGCCAGGGATAGGGATCAGGTGGTTCTTTGGTCCTGTTTCTTCCACTGGTTTTGAAGATCCTGATTCCTCTTCATCACTCCCTTCAAGAATTGATTTAGTCTTGGATTACTTCTTAACAGAGGCACTGCTATTGGCATGGGTTGTTGCTCTGGTTCAGCTGCAGTGTCAGTGGCCATGGTGCTTGTTGGTCTGCTTTCCCTCCCCTCCCCTGAAGGTGCTGTACAGTAACAGTGTGTGGTAGGGAGCAGCTGGGGCCCAGTACAGCTTCATGCCTGTCTGGAACTGTCACAGCAATATTCTTTCAAATATTCTGCCATCTTATCAGGGTCCTTTATTTGTTCAGGGGTGAACTTGCAAATCACTGGAGTAGAATCCTTCTTCAAAACCTGGCCCATTTTCTCTCATCTTTCATGCTGCTCAGAACTATCCACCTCTGGGGCAGGTTTCTGAATAACTTCCTCAGAAATTTCTAAAGACAGTGTAGATCATACAGAGAAACACTGCAGATTTAGCAGCAAGGTTATGCTGTCCTTAACATCCAAAGGAAATTCAAAATTCTCAAAAGCTGTTGTGGCAGACTTGAATGAGGATTAAGATGGTGAAAGGCTGGGTAAAGTCCTCTCCTGTTCTCCCCACCAACTGGATACTATTATTAATGAACTGCCAAAAGTAGCAGCCAAGGCCAGGATAGGCAAACAACACTGAATTCACATCCAAAATGACCTCCATTGTCCTTGATATTATCATGTCATAAACTGAGGTCACACAGTACATCACCAAAGCAATCCTAATTCCTCTCCTACCTTGACAAGTATTATCAGAAGGAGCACATACAGGAATATATACTGGGCTGGGTACTGTACCACATGAACAGATGGAGCATTGTAACCAGGGAGTTCTGTACCCAATACACAAATGCTTCATTCAAAAGGTTATTTCAACTTCTCCCTCGAGCCCTACACTGGGCATCAATTAAATGTGCTGGGTTTAGCCCCAGTAGGGAAGTTGAACTCCAAATACGCCACTCCCCCCACCTCTTTCAGTAAGGAAGGAGCAATGAATGAGGGATTATGAGTTGAAATAACAATCTACTAAAAGCACAATTACAACTGCACTGTTAGTAGCAAAATTACATAAAGAGAAGATTTTTTTTTATGCACAAAAGGGTATTCATGACTGGGAACAAATAAAAAGTGCTTCCTGGAGGTATTTATGTCTGCCAGACAGAAGAAATCATGCAGAAAACACACTGGCAAGTCCAACCTTTGTAGAAAAGAGCTCCAAACTAAAATCTGCAGTGGGAGTTCTGCCATGGGTGTAATGAAACTTTTCCTGACAGAGAAGTGTTTTATTTTGTATATACATCCATCAGCAGAACTGCCTCTGAACACCTCATCCATTAGGCAAGGTTGGACCTGCAGACCTGGAGGGTTGGCTGACACTCCCTGCAAAGCCAGGCTCCCAGGAGTGCAGGCAGTGTTAGGCTGCCCTGTCTGCCCTCAGATACCCCACAATGCACAGAGGCTTTCCTGTCATGGGGTCCACCCTTCTCAAAGAGGGGTTTGTTCAGCCTGACCCCTTCCTTTCACAGCTCCTGTGACTCTCTGCAGGTCTTTATCACCTCCTCTGTATGGTAGTTATCAGATCAAATTATAGCTGCATGGTACATACTGAGTTAGCTCTCAAAGGAACAGCATGAGCATGAGATTAGTTACGATTTGGCCTGTCTGGAGAGTGAATACATTAACAGTTTATTGAGGCTGCCTTTCACTCATATCCCATGAGGAGCAAAGGTTGGGCCTGGACAGTTTTGTGCTGCTGTGACAAGAGCAGCAATCTGCATTTGGCTCATCAGAAAACAAGATTTGACCTGTCTGAATTTCAGTAATGCTCACATTTAGCTGAAAAGGGAAATCAGCCTGAAATAGCCCAGATCCTGTCCTTCCATTTAAGTTCATCTGCTGCTGGTTTCACTTCAGTGCATGGGAATCCCCAGTGTCGTCAGGACTGATTAGCCAGCAGTGTGAGGCAGAGGGATAGGATGTACAATTTTCCCTCACCATGAAATTATCATTCATGTGTGAGATAACAACATCTTTCATTTATTCATTAATATGATTTCAAAAGAACCCTGCAATTTCACTTGCCTTGCAGCTGACGCTGACCTAACAATATGAAATGCTGTTTAGTGAGTTATCAGTCCACACAATTTCAGTCAAAATTTGATTATATTTTTGTGTTTATTGGATTAGATTAATTGTAAATTTAGTTGCTTAAGGCAACTGACTTAACTGTTACTATCTTGGTTCAAACTATTGAGGGTTCTACTCTTGATTAAGTATCCACATCACATTTGCACAGGCTGAAAATGCCTTTTAAATTGCAAGAAAAGCTCAGAAAGCATGAAAGTACAATATCTCTGTTAAATAGCACATCCTTATTTTTCTATAAGTGTGATAATATTTTTCTTCTCATCCCACTAGTTTTACTCTCTGAGTTGATTAAATATTGGTCATCTTCAGCAGCTTTTGAGCAGAGCGGATCAAGTAATCTTCCTGTGGCCTTTCTCTACTGAGCTGCAATGTTCAGGATATTCAAATCAATACACAAAATTCTGTGCTTTGCTTATATACTCTTTTCTGACTACACCTGCATCATAGAACACATCTGCTTTGCTGTATAAAATTGAGCAAGTATCCTGCTGTGAAGTCAGGGAGAAGGGCTACACAAGTCTGGGCCCTGGGTCTCTTCCAAGTTCAGTGGGAAGAATCTCTTGAAGACCAAAAACCATAATTGTTGCTCACCTGGGCTTTTCCCCTGTTCACATCCATAGTAGATGTGAGGCTGTGGGTTTCAGTCCAACAGAAAACTGTTTCCACAGCAGGAAGCCCAATGTTTGTGTTGCACACCCTGAGACACACCCTGAGAGGGGAGTTTGGGGCACGGTTGGAGGTCTGCACAGGGCAGAGGGCAGCAAAGCTGAAGCAGTCATGCTCAGTTGGTCTAAAAGGATGCAGTCAGGCCATCTGCTGCTACTGTGCAGCACACAGCACCAGCCCAGCCTGTAGGCACACTGGCAATGCAGCACCAGTCCTCTGACTTGGAGTACTTTGGCAAGAGAAGCATAACTAAACCCTTTTTAGTCTTCTTTCTGCCTTAAGAAATTTCCCAAGTTTCAGTAAGGACATGGCAACCAACACTGTGATTCATTTGACCTGACTTTTATTATATAAATACAAGGCTTTGATCTAAATCAGCATCTCTCTGCACTCAACAGCATATCCCAATCCTGAAATTACTTCTGAGCTGAATCTCACTAAAAGTTGCTCATAAAGAAACAAAGGATGTTTGGGCTAGGTTTAGTCTGGTTGTTGACAAATCTTCAGTAAAACATTGAAGTTCAGTGTCTTTCAGAAAGCAATAATAAACTACCTGTCTCTTAAATGGAGTACTACAAGACTGAAAACCTTTTTGAGATCCATGGCTAAGAGGTGCTGCTGTAATCAGAAGGTAAAATAACTGCTTATAACTGTGACATGCTGCCATGATCATTAATGAGAACAAAAATCATATTTATCAGAGGACAGAAAAAAGGCACAGAGCTCAAACTTGTAAATAATTCCATAGTGTTATAAATTTTCCCACTTCTCCACTCCAAGTTAAAAGACAAGGGTCTGGGTCATGATAAATGTGCTTCCTCATTCAGACAATTATAATGCACCAGAGGAATTCAAACACCAAATATTTTTGGAAAAGACACATAGCAAAGCCTTGAGGGAAGATATGATTTAAGGAAAACCTTGCAGCAGAAGGGAGAGAATAAATGAAACACAGAAGTGGGAGGCTAATGGGAGAAAAAGGATAAGAATGGGACAAATTTTGTTTTCAGTTGCACTAAAATAAATTATTTTTACCCCAGTAGTACTTGCCTTTGGAAGGCCTAGAGTTGTGGGTTTTTAAATTGTTTTTCTCTTAACAACCAAGGACCAGCCAAAGCCAGGAAAACCACGTAGTGTGGTCAGTATTCTGACGTGGGTTTACAGAATTTGTTGCAAGGAGGATGAGTGTGTTCATTTTCTCCCTGTGGGATGGGATATAGTTGTTTTGGTTTGTTTGTTTTTTTTCTGAGCAATGAAATAGCTTGTTGTAATATACAGATTTGGACTTAACAAGGAGGTGAAGGAATCAGGTCGATTTTTTATCTTTAGTGGACTAGCTGACCTGAAAATTATTCTGCCCTTAGGCTTCATGCATATGCTTCTACCCTGCAGGTAGAAATATGTGAGGTCCAAAAAGCTAAAAGTAATTTCTTGGAAAGCAAGCACATAAAGAGACAGTAAAAGGAAAACACAGGAATTTATCACCAATACCTTTAAACCACTGACTGCACAGGCCAGGCTCACATGCTCTCTTGAGATGCAGGATTAGGTCAGATGGACAATAGGACAAGGTAAAACATTTCTTATGTTCTTACCCGCAGCACCTTACTTTCAAGGCAGAACTCTCCTGCATTCTTAATCAAAGTGTGCAATTACAGGGCCTCTGCATGTGTGGGACACCACCCAGATTGCTCTTGGTAAGGTGAAGGCCAGGGGGTGGAAAGAAGCTGGTGGAATGGGGAGAGCAGTGCTCTCACACGACCCTGACAGAGGGATCTAGGCATCACCTGCAGAACAAGGAGACCTGCAGAAACGTCACTGGATCAATGGAAAATTTAACAAATTTGTAATTTTGCCAAAAGGGAAATACTGGTACGGCATTCAGAGAAGTGTAGGGGCTGCAGACAGACCAGAACAAAATGCCAATTGACTGAAAGTTTCTCTGTTGTCTCATATAATGTTTAATACCCTTTTCAAAGTGTGACACATACCAGGCAAAGTGTGGGAGGTAATTCTGTATCACTGGCCTAGGCTTCCTCCCACACAAAGCAAATGCTTTTGCTTCGGCCTGTGCTCAGCTTTCACTGTGAGGATACACAGAGTCAGTTCTTCACCTTTTGGAAGATATATTTGTAATTCCAGAATGTTCTTATGCACACATTTGCATTGAGCAGGTGTAACAAGCTGTGCCACCTCTGACTCCTGAAAACTGTTGTTCCCTAAACAAGGATATATCATTATTAACAGAAGCCTCATAAAGTTTGGTGGTCACTCTCCCAAACTGCATTTCTTTGCAATGCCATTACTTACAGTCAGAAATCTAACTGCCCTACTTTGACAGATGCCAATCAATCAAGATAAACAAGCCAAGATAATCTTCCTGGTCTTTAGGTAGCCTTTCAGGAATAGGTAGGTATGCTATAGGTACCATGACAGAGCTACCAGCCCCATGAACACATTGTGAATATGGTGCAGCTGGGACTAGCTACAGGCTCTCAAGTCTAGAAGTGAATATCTGGATCAGCCCTCCTAGTGGCTGATCTCTATCAAACTGCCTTCTACTCTACTCTTGATTGTACTGGTTAGTGTAGGGATTCAGACACCTGCAGACCTATTTGGGCCTCCAGCCACCTCTTTAAAAAGATACAGATTTCCCATAGGCTCTTTATCATGGTAACCAGCTCTATGCAGATATCTTTCTCAGGAAATTCCAGTGACATTACACACTATGTTGAGGATACTGAATGAGGATTAAAGTCTCCATCATCTATAGCAGGATTTTGAATACCTACCCTATAACTAGTTTTCAGTGTCTAAACCTCAACTGAATGTCACTAGGAGATGGAAAATGGATTTTTCACTACAAGATAAGCCTAATACTCTCATTAAACCTCCTCTGGGCAGCTAAAATACAGTCTTTAAGAACACATGGTGTTTTTCATTGTGGACAAAGCCTTTGAGTCTGGAAAAAATAGCTATGACATGATGAGAATTTTCTACAAATAACCATGGAATTAGCCACATATGTCCATAGGCAGCAGCTCTGTGGGATCTCTATATGGTAACATTTTAAAGGAAAGGCTTCCAGGTATTCACGGAACTGCAGAATAGTTGAGTCTGAAAGAGATCTCTGGAGATCATCTGGTCCAACCCCCACAGTACAGCAGGACTAACTACAGCTAGTTCCCCAAGTCACTCACACACAGTGAGCTTCTGAATAATTCCAGGGATGGAGATTCCACAACATCACTGGGCAATCTGCCAGTGCTCAGTTACTATCACAGTAAAAAAACGTTTTCCTGATATTCAGAGGGAACCTTCTATCCTTCAGTTTGTGCCAATCGCCCCTGATCAGTGGACAGCACTGAAAAGACCCTGTCTCTGTTCTTCTTGCACCTTCCTTTAAGGTATCCCTTGAGCCTTCTCTTCTTCAGGCTTGATAGTTCCAGCTCTCTCAGCCTTTCTTGTATGTGAGGCATCCCAGCCTCTTAATCATCCTTGCAGCCCCTTGTTCAACTTTCTCCAGTGTGCCCATGGTCTGAGGAGCTCAGAACTGGATACAAAACTGTGGGTGGAGCTGAGTAGAATGGATACTTGACAATAATTGGCCTAATGAAACCAGGATTCCATCTGCCTTCTTTGCAGCAATGACATATTGCTGGCTCATGCTCAACTTGGTGTCCACCAGGACCCCAAGGTTCTTTCCTGCCAACATGCTTTCCAGCATATACTGGTACATGGAATTTTCTCCAGGTGCAGGACTTTGCACTTAATGAGGATAAAACTTAAGTCCATGATGGAATAAAATATCAAAAGTTGAAGAAATGTAAGTTGATAAGGTACTCCAGAATTTCAGAAACCATTGGCTAGATTGTTGGTGCTGGCATGCAGGGACAATGGTGACTTTGGTTGGACTATTCAGAGGTACACTTTTCTAGGGAATTCATATGAGTATGGGATGGTGTATGTCCTTATCCTGGAGTTTGATGCAGTTTGCCCATGAAGCCTAAGGAGTGGGAGTGTAAACAGGAGTTCAGAAACTATCATAGGCACAGAGTTACCCTCCTAAGTGGTGAGAGGCAAGAGCATTTCCCAAAGTGACCTCACTGGCTAAGTGTACTTATAATGATTTAAACAATAGGTAGGAATATGATGGGACCCTGGGATCTTTGGACTGTAAAATCTCTGGCCAAGACCAATGAGCACTCTCTTAACCCATAACCAATCCGGGTGGTCCTGGCCTTAGCAAGAGCTCAGGATCAGCCCAAACTTTTTGAATGACAGGCAATGATTTTGCCTATCAGTCTTCATCCCAGAAAACTGTTCTGGGAACATCAGAGACAGGGAAGATTAGGGCACACATAATAACTGAAAATCCTCAGGTTTTGCACATGGCAGCTATCTACTGTCTTCTGCCTCCCAAGCTGAATTCTCAGCTGGCTCCTTCCCAATCTAATGATATATTCCATCCTTAGCCTAGTGCCTATCCAAATGCTAAAGTCTCACCAGCCACAATAACCTAACATAAAAGGTCTGGGAAAATGCCTCTTCTTGCTAGTGTCCATTTCTTTCAGCACAGATTGTTAGCTAACTCAAAATCAGTATGAATTTGTATCAGAGCTTGTTTTCAGGCTGTCTTTTTACTATGCCACAGCTAGTATGGAAGATAAATATCTGGAAAGTGGGAACTTTGGTGCAACAGAGTTAAGTGGAGGTTGTATACCTTTCTTTGAGGTGATATGAGGGAACACAGGTGAAAGAAGTCTGTTAAACATCTAGAAACCCTTGTGCATTGCTGTAGAGGCAGAAAGAGCTGCAGATGAAAACTTAAACAACTAATGCCACTTTAGACATACATTTTCAAACAGGCAGATCTTACTGGTTTTGTCAGAAAGGCCTTGTTTAACTCTCAAGGGTCTCTGAAAAAAAATGAAACAACCCAACAAAACAAACAAATAAACAAAAATGCCAAACAAAAAAACAAAAAGCCCTACCAGAACTGATAATTCCGTTGTTGCGTTTTCTCCTAGTAAATGTAAAAGGCAGTCCATTCATCCTGGCCTTTTAGAGGTTAAATACTCAGATCCTGAAGGAGCTCTATCATTTTTCTCTGCCAGATCTCAAATTCCAAGTTTCTTCCTTAATCCTCAGGAAAAACCTACAAAGTAAAATATGCTTGTTAGCAAAACATTTCTTGTCTCATTAGTCCCCATTGTTATTAGCATCACTTCATCTGCCATATGTTTCGCATTTAAGCCTTGCTTTAGAAACTCCTAAATCTTGCCTGGGAAGTATGAAAATAATTATGAATTTAATAAAATTTGAAGTGTAACATATTCTTGATATAATTTTCATGTTTTCCATCTTGACAGATTGGTGTAGTAGAATTTCAGTTTTACTATCTCCTATTCAAAATAACATTAGCTCCCCTGGAGGAAAAAATTAATGAAACTAAGGCATTTTAAATCTTCATAATGTGAGATTCTTCTTGTCACAGGTTGTCATGTCCATGAAGATTCACAGCTATTCTGCTGAGTCACTCTCACAGCTGCACCGTGTTGGTTCTATCAGTTCCAATACAGAAAAACAAAGCAGCACATTTCTGAAGCAGAGTATATGGGAGTCAAGACACAGAAAGTAATTTCCTATCATCGTCATGCTTAGTTAGAAGATACTTGTGGCATTTAAGTTTGAAATAAATTCATCATGCTGAACTGTGCCCATGCAGCATTTATATATGATTTTCGCGTGTAGGAAAGAGGAACGTTAATAACCTCAAAAAATACCTTATTTCAGAGTGTACATGCCCCTTCAAGGCCACAGCACAGCACTCTATCTGTGCCCTCTGTGTGTGCTCCAAAGGACAAGGGAAATCCTGGTTGCATCACAGAGATGGTTCATGCAGCATGCACATATGGGAGTAACGAAAGGCAATCCCTTATCCTGGTCTCTACAGCACACCCATAACCTGAACATCTAATTTAACTGGACCAAGTTGAAGAGGTAGGTAGAGAGATTTCAAACAGCACAACTTTGTTCTGAGACCACTAACTAAATTGTAGCCACAGACTCAAAGCTGGATGTTCTTAATGAATGAATTTTTAAGAGTGTTTATACTAAAGCAGATTTTTTTTTTTTTTTATTAGGACTGATGGTATTTATTCCGAAATGTCAGAGCTGAACACATAGAAATGCAGGTTTCAGATCAGGTCTTAAGTTCAACATTATTTTAAGCATCTAAAAGTCAGATGAGAATCCAAAAATATTGAAAGCTGAGACAGTGAAATAAGGTAGAAAGAATACATAATCATTTAAGTCTGTCATGTGTATGCCATGTAGAGATGCTTAACTGTGGTGGGTTGGCCATGGCTAGCAGCTTAACTCTCCCCCAAGCTGCTTGCTCACTTCCCACCTCCCTAGGACAGAAGTGGAAAAGGGTAAAAATAGGAAGAACAGGAATAAAAAAGCCTGTGGATCAAGATAAAGACAGAAAGATTGCTTACTAATTACTGAACTAAACACATTCAATTTGGGTAAAATTAAATTAATTCATCCCAGCGGAGAAGGTGCTGTGGAATCTGTTCCTTCTACTCTGTCAGCCAAGACTCCTCCTAGAGAAAAATCCTATGGAGCAGCTAAGAAAAAAAGATGAGATCCAGCCAGAATCATAGAGTCATTAAATAGTTGGGGTTAGGAAGGGCCTTTAAAGGTCATCTAGTCAAAACTACCTACAGTGAGCAGGAACATCTTCAACTAGATCAAGTTGCTCAAAACCCCATCCAGCCTGACCTTGAATGTTTCCAGGGACGGGGCACCTCTGAGCAGTCTGTTCCAGTGTTTCACCACCCTTATTGTAAAAAGTTTCTTCTCTATATCTAGCCTAAATCTACCTCCTGTTAGTTAGGTTGTGCTTCAGTGAAATATGTTTTTCTTTATTTTTCTTTCACAACTGTGCTTCTATTATGTCACTAATTGGCCAACCTCATCTTTGCACAAACACACTGAGCTTCTGCCCTAACCTTGCCTGTGCTTGAAGCATATGCCTAAGCTTCCTATCATGTCCCACAAACTCTGTTTTCATTGGTCTCCTCACCTGAGGCACTGCTGATTCACCCTTAGTGTCTGCTTGTCAACATGTTTTCAAGCTCTAAACGGCACTGCACTGAACTGTGAGAGTAATTCTGGGTAGCGGTGACATCAGCTGTCAGGTAAATTAAGAAAAATATGCCACAACCCATGGTGTTCAGTGTTTGCAACAGCAGGAGCTGGGGTGGAAGAGGCAGTGATACCTGCACTGTCTGGTATCAGCTCAGAAAACATTAGCCTGTAAAGAAATGTTACCAGCTTGAGATGGTGAAGATTGATGTAGACTCAGTTCAGTCTCCTTTTCTATGTGGACCTATTTTCCCAGACTCATTTCTTTTTCAACATCAATCGTATCTACACTGCCTACATGTGTAGCTTATTCAACAGCATGAGCAGCAAACCTGGATAGTGGGGTCACCTGTCTGCTTCATCTTGAGTTTTGTGCTACATACATGTCTGTGCATACTTCTCTTGACTGGAGCCAGGAGTGATACATACATTAGAAAGTTATTGTTTCTTGAATCAGCATGAATGATAGCAGCTTTTCCTCAGACACCCATCACATCTCCTGAGGTTGCCATATGGTGGAGTTCCTGCCAAGTTTATTCTTATCCACACTCTAGTAACAACCCCGTTTTTATATCTCTATTGGTCTTTTAAGCCTTCACACTCTTCAGGAAAGCAGACGTTGGGGTATCATCCCAGTGAAGTATCATTATGATTCTTCCCCTGCACAGTTCATTCTCCCTTCCCTTCAGGATTATTTGATGACACATTTCCTTGTTCAAAACTATGGAAGCCAAAAAGAACATATGGTCCATAGTTTATAATAAACTCCTGGCAGCCTGCCTCTACGGATGTTTTAGCACATTGTGGGGACTTGATAGCTTGCAACGTTTCCTTCTCAGACAGATTCATTTCCTGGTAGTTAGTGTTGGCTGTGTTGACAGCTGCAAGTTTGTATTGGGACAAAGAGACATTTACATGGAATGAATAGCAGTAAAATGCCTGTGTGATAGAGCTTGAGAGGTATAAGGGTTTGTTCTAAGAACTGCTCTACTGGCCTCCTTGAGATGGCAAATTGAGAACTTTTCCTCATTGTAAAATGCAAAGTTGATTTCCCCTTTCCAAGATCATTGATCTAGGCAGCCTTCATGTAAGTCCATCTTCAGGATAAAGGATTTCCAGTTTCTCAGCTTATTTAAAGAAATTTAGTACAGATTTTTCTCCAAGGTTATAGATAATATGAAGTTTGTTCTCTAGTAATTTTTTCTTGCCTCTGAGTCACAACTTAATGTCCCATGCACTGGGCTGATGCAACTGCATTCTGGTTTTCCTCTGGGATAAACTGGGACAGTTCCACAAGGCGTTGCATTTAATGGAGGGGCAGCTGAACTGTGTCAGAAGAAACACAGTCTGCTTTATGTGAGATTGAAACCACATCATATTCATCCACAGAAAACATCACTGCATTCAGAGATATTCTTGTCCATTCATATGTCCTCAATCTGTATTTTCCTTTTATCTTTACAGTGTTCCTACCTTTACCATGACTCAAATTATGGTTAAGTCATCTTCCCCATCAAAAAGGATTAGTTGTCTAAAGAGAAGTGAACTAGAATCATACAGTCATAGAATCATAAAATCATAGAATGGTTTGTACTGGAAGCTCATCTAGTCCAAATCCAGTGCCATAGCTAGAGACATCTCCCATTAGAGCAGGTTGCTCTAAGTCCCATCCAACCTGGATTTGAATATTTCTATAGATGGAGCATCCACAGCTCTATCTCATGTCCAATGTGTATTTATCTTCCTTCAGGTTAAAAGCCCCTTGTCCTGACACTACCTATCCTTGTGAAAAGTCTCTTCCTCTTCCTTGTGGGCTCCCTTCTCTTCTCCAGACTGAAGAATCCCAACTTTTTCTGTCTGTCTCCACAAGTGAGGTGTTCCAGTTCTCAAATAATTTTGTGGCTCCTCTCTGGACCTGCTCTCAGAGGCCCATGTCTTTCTCATGATGGAGGCCCCAGAACTGGACACAGCACCAAAGTGGGTTCTCACAGGAGCAAAGCAGAGGGACAGAATCCCATCCCTCGATTACTGGTCACTATCTTCCTCATGCAGTCCAGTACACAATTGATTTACTGGGCTGCAAGTGCACATTGATGACTCATATTTTATTTTCACCTTATTAGTAAGTTGCAAATAGAATATCAGAACTACAGCATATATGTACCAACACAGCAAATATGGCATAAGCCCTACATAAGAACCATGCTCTTCTAATTGAGCAACTGGAAGACAAGCAGAATAGTCTGTTGTGACTTATAAGTCCCTGAACAGATATTAAGGCAATAGAATGACAGCCATGTGAAATGTACCTCCCAAGATTACTTTGGTCTTGGTCTTTAAAATTCCTGTTCAGGGACAGGAGCCTTTTTTTTTTT
>WEIU01003883.1:123581-167307 GCA_013389925.1 Aegithalos caudatus
TTCTTATATACCCAGCCACATAATATGGATAGCAAATAGAGTTCACAGGGTTTTTTCTTTTTTATTTATCCTAGGAAAATACCGCACCTCAGTATCTTCAACAAGACTGTGTCCTTACAGAAACCCAGCTACTCACTCTGGCAAGGTTTCAGTTCAAGGAACAAGACCAGAGCACAGAAAAAAGCCTATTCTATTTATTGCACCTGGCTCAGGTGGTTCCCACCCCTCAACCCTTCCCCAGCCATTCATTCCCATTTCTGGCAAATTATCTTGCCAGATAATTTATCTCTCTAAGAATTTATGATCAGGATTTTTTAACACTTCCAAGTGCAGGCAATTTTATTACCATGAAAATCCACAGAAAGGAGTGAATTGTAACCTCTGATGATGGAGAAGGAGAGACAAAGGAGAGCAGTTCATTCCTTGGTTGGGAAATGCTGAAGGCACAAGCCAGGAACTGACTCTGAGCACTATCCTTGGAGAGCTGCCTCATTTGGGTCGTGTGCTGGATGCCTATACTTCATTTGTTGACATAAATTAGCTTGGATGAAATTGGACTTTTGTTGCCTATTATCCACAGATGCTAAGATAGTCTAAAGGAAACACTGACAAAAACTGCTACCTGACCTTTACCTTTTAAGATTTGTCTTCATAACCCAGCCTAGGGCAGGTTCTCTAAACTTTTCTGGAGTTATTGTCCTCCATTAATAGATTTCTTTCCATCTTACAGCTGCATCCTAGAAGTGACATCTCCAGTCTCAGTGAGGCATCAATGTTCCTCTGAAAAGTGAAATGGTAGACACCAAATTTGGAATCTCACATGTACGTTTTTTTAAGAGTATATGTCCATATTTCAAACAGCTGAAGTTGATTGAATTGATTCAAAACATCAAGCCTTTTTGAAAAATGAACCTAATGGAATTATTATTTTTGTCCTCGGCTTCCCATGGAAGCTTATTTCCCTTATTCCAGCACTCTCATATGGGTCTCAGTTCAGGTTGTTCTCTGAGAACAGGGGACTTAGGCCTAGACAACAGCAACTTCCTCTGAAAGTCACCATTTAATTTTTCAGGACTCAAGCTAGGATGTGGGAAACCCAGCTTGCCCATACAGGGGCAAAGAATGGAAGAGAATGCCCTTGAGGAATCCTGGAGGCAGAAAGCCAGTCAAAAATCCATTAAAATCCCATCAAAGTGATTTGATGACATAGTGACAAAATTATATCTCATCTTTAACATGTCATTATCCAGAGGATCTCATAGTTCCTCTCAGGCAAAAGGCCACAAGGCTGGTGCTGCTTTGATGCACACAGGCAGCACTGCCAGTACCAATGTTCTCCTGATCCAGATCCCTACTGGAGTAAACAGGCAGGGCTGACAAGGGGCTGGAGCAGTTGCTCTTGTGTAGGTAGAACGTGCTGTGAGTTTATTAAAGCAGGCTGCAGCCTGCTGCACTCTATGTCCCAGTCTATGACTGTACAAGACACTGTTAACTGGCTCCCAGGCAACACTGATCCCTGCTGTCCTGCATAGCTGGGTGAGTAAGAAGTCTGGCCATGAGGATCGAGGTAGAAGCATCCATCATATAAATTGGATTATAAGGTGGATGCTAGATGCTAATGGGTATTTATTAGACTTTTCCCCTCACTGCTGTTTTTTATCCTTCTGCTTCCAGCAGGTCACTAAAGCTGCTGAGGACATACAGTATGACAGAGAATTGCTGAAGAAATCAAGGCATTTATAAAAGTTTTCTTCATTTTCAGACTGAGCATAAACATTCAGGTATATTTTGAAAAGAAATTTTGAGGAGATGGCTGGGTATAGTAATGGCATAAATTACTTGCCAAGGAGCAGAGAATTCCAGACAGAGGGAGAGACACAGTCTGAGAGTAGTGACATACTGTGATAACAATAACTGGTGGTGAGGACCTCTCTAACTGTCCTGAAAAATCAATGTGTGTCAGTCCTGGGAGCACAAGCTGGTTTGCCACTCCTAGGAATGGAGAGAATCAAAGAGTTTTTTGGGTTAGATGGGACCATTGAAAGTCATCTAGTCCAAACCCACACCTTTCACTACACCAGGTTGCTCAGAGCCCCATCCAGCCTGACCTTGAATGTTCCCAGGGATGGGGCATCTGCCACCTCTCCGAAAGACCTGTTCCAGTGTTTCACCACCCACATTTTTTTCTTGCATCTTGTCTAAATATACCCTCTTCGAGATTAAAACCATTACCTCTTGTCCTATTACCCTGTTAAAAAGTCTTTCCCCATCTTTCCTATAGGCCCTCTTTAGGTACTGGAAAGCTGTTAAAAGGTATCCCTGGAGCCTTCAGGCTCTCCAGGCTGAACAGTCCTGACTCTTTCAGCCTTTCTTTAGAGGAGAGGTGGGCTGGCTCTCTCATGATCTTTGTGACCCTGATCTGGACCCTGATCTGGACTTTCCTTTGCAGAGCTGGATGTATTGTCACCCTCCTTAGGACAGGCACCTATTTAGTGTGTGTTAGTACATAGCACTTTGCTATCTGTGGAGTGGGGGCCTGTCCAGTTCTATGTGGGAATAAATGCATTTTTTTTTTCCTGAAGTAGTGACCTTTGTTGCCCTCCTTAAGAATCAACATGTTTCTTTGATCAGGGGCCTATTCAGCCCACATTTGCACACAGGGCCTTTTTATCTGTGGAGCATGACAGTTCAAAATGATCTGAACACTAAGCTCTTCCAAAAATTTTGTCAAAGAATTTTGGTAGTGCCTCAAAACATTTCCCCATTATTTCAATTTTAAATTAATTATTTTTTTATTGTAAAGTAAAATAATAAAATTTTATCTGATTGATTGGAAAGAGGATTATGATTAGCTAATAAGTGAGGAGGCAAAGGAAGTGATTTAGGAAAAAGCTCTCCTGGGATGACCTGACATGGATTAAGGACAACATGCCTTTGTACAGACTGGAGAACAGAATCACTCATATACTGACACATTAGTTATGCAAGCAGCAACCAGCTCTGATGACAAAAATAAGACCTAAAGAGTGGGTGATTCTGCAGTGGAGGAGGGCACACCACTGAGGTGATCTTCTGTCTGCAAACACGCCTGTGCGATCGCACGGAAATCAATGCGGTTGCATGGCTACCACTGAGGACAGCCTTTGGCATAGCATTCTAAAGAGGTCACTCACACAACCAGAGCAGTTACATCACGTGTATTAAATAACATTTGGACAATTCAGAATCAAAGGAGCAGCTCACTCAAAAAATGCCAGTCTTAATTTCTGAGTGCCTCCTTTGCATATCTCCTCACAGCTGTGCACCTGAATTAAGTATGCAACTGCATACTTACATGTTTCTTATTATGGTCTGTTACTGAGTATCTCTTGAACATGTTTTGTATAAGTTGAAAGGGAAAAATACTTAAACATGAATGTTTGGAGAGAGAGGCAGAGAGAACTTGTTAGGGCCTTGTTGCAGGATTCTGGTGGGTTAACCCAAACTAGCAGTCAAGTTCCACTCAGTTCCCTCCCAAGAGGAACAGGAGAGAGAGTCAAAAGTACAAAAACAAAAAAAAGTTATGGATTGAGATAAAGACAGTTTAATAAGTAAAAGGCAAGGCAGCACATGCTAGCAAAGCAAAACAAAGCCTTCATTCACTACTTCCCATCAGCAAGTGAATGCAGCCATTTCTACAAGGCAGAGCTTCATGGCATGCAATGGTTATTTGGGAAGACAAATTCAGACATCCCACTTTCTTTGTCTTTCTTGAGCTTTCATAGCTGAGCATGTCAACATAGGGTTGGAACAGCCTTTGGCCAGCTTGGGTCAGCTGTCCTGGTTGTGTCTCCTCCCAATTTCTTGTCCACTGCCAGCCTACTGGGGAAGGGAAAATAGAAAAAAGAAAAGGCTTTGACTCTGGAAAAACACTTTTCAGCAATAGCTAAAATATGTTATCAACAACGATTTGGTCACAGATCCAAAACTGTGTTCTCCAAGCTGCTATGAAAATTACCTTCATCTCAAGAAGACCCAGTACAAAGGTTCATTTTTTTTTCTTCTAACACAGCTGGTAGTATAGCTCATGCTGTAAAATACTGCTGATTGATGCATTACACAAAATCTACCAAAGTGTTCTCCCATCTCTGCTCACACTGATCCCTTGCAGCCAGGAGTCTGCCTTTTTATTCCCAGAAGCTGCAAAAGCAGAAAGACTGAGTGTGTCTTTACTGACAAGTAGCTGGAAGAGGACCTGCCTCTCAGTTCCTATATTTTGCTTTCAAAATATTTTCGTTACTTTACCATCCTGTTTACCCAAACTCAGTTAATCAAAAGTCTTAATTAAATAAGGATTAGTTTTACCCTCAGGACTTGACAGTACTATTTCCTGGATCCAGAAAACCAGAAGTCAATATCCCTTGGACAGCTTCCCAGCACAGCACTTGGAGAGCTGCACTGCAGCTTGCTGAAAGTCAGTTATGCTCCAAGATCCCACACATCCCACACATAATGAGGATAGCAGAGCTGGCTTTACAACTTTGGTTTCTTGTCAAGTGTATGATTCAGCAAACTTCCAGTTTCCTCCTTAGATTGCTTAAAGGTATATCTCAAAATGCTCTTCCAGACTTGTGCATTTTAATGTACTTCAGTTCCAAAAGACTGTATTTATCTGAATGCTTTCTTGCCTTCCTGTATATCTCACTTGAAAAGGGAGCAGCACATACAGCATCTTCAGTTAAGGCATCTTTCACTACTTGCATTTTAAACCATAGAATAGCTTCCAATACTGAATTTCCAGTAACATGTTGTGACTGGGAAGGTGCTTGCTTTCAATTTGTTTCAATATACAGGAAATAAGATGATTCAGCAGTAGCTTCTGCTGGGAAAATTCATTTGAAGTGACATCCTTTAAGTTACAGCACTTCTCTTCTGTGGAATGTCATTAACGAGGTTGTCCTGCAGACAGATAGCCAGGATTGTTTGGCAGATTTTTCTTATAATAAGAATATCCAAGTTGTATCTAATTTTATGTATGATATAAACCCTATGTTTATAAAGGCACAAATCTCAGTTTAAGCTCCCACAGTATCTTACTTTCCCCACAGTGTGGTGTGGCTAGTTGTAATTAGCACTTTCCCTGGGGCTTGAGGAACTCATGTATTAAATACATTTTAAAAAATGAACATAAGGAAAAGTTTTAACTAGAATTAAAAATAGCAAAATATTGAAACATTAAAACAATAATTAACTGAATTTCAGAGTTGTCCTAATTTTTTAAAAAAGGCCTATACTGCATGATTTTGAAAGCAAATTACTAATATGACCATTTTGCTCTTATTATCAGACATTCTCTACATTACCTTCTGTGTGGACAATTGCTGGTTTTTACATAAAACAATCACAATGAAGTGAATACCATACCTAAATCACATTTGAAAATATCTGTCCAGTGTGTGTGCTTCTCATTGTTTTGAGTCTTCTTTTCTTGTCTTCTTTGCATGAAGAACTCCATTTATGTTAGGCAAGGTTAGAATTTTGTCATGGTAGATGATAGCTGAAGTTTTCAGAAACTTTGCCAAAGAAGCACTCACTGAGAAATGTAAAATTCGTATGTTTTGGAAACAAAATTTTAAAGCCTATGAAGCAAATCTCAGTCTGCCAAATAAATTTAGCTGTTACACATATGCTACATAGGTTACAGAAAAATTAATTTAAATGTTTTACAGATATTTTTTGTGCTTAAAATATTCAAACATTGCACCCTTTCAGACATGCAGCTAGATGCCTCAGTTTTCAATTAATCCAGAAATTTAAGCTTAAAAAGGATGCATAAACCCTCCTCAAAAGTGGTGATTCTAGATTGAAGATATGACTTTCCAGGATGATAGCCTGGTATCTTCAGCTTCTAACAAATATAATATGTCCCCTTCAGCAACTCAGGGTCTCTGATTCAGCACGCAGAACACTCTCCAACCTTACAGGATGGTGAGGCTCCAGACCTTGAAACTGGTACACTGGAACCATGTTACTGGCCCAAAAATGAGTGTTAATCACCTAGCAGCAAAGCTGATCAAAAGAATAATTCACAGTAGGGAGAAGTGGTTTATCCACAAGGACAAAATAGAACACCTTTTTTCTAACAGGAAGGGTTTCTAAAAGGTTGGTTTTCATTCTGCTCAGAAGACTGGAATATCAGAAATGGATTAGCAAACAAACGTGACTGGAATCAAAGGGAAAGTAATTTTCCTACTTGACATGTGACTGCTAACTTTTCTCGGAAAGTTCCTGCCATTGTGGCACTTCAGAGAGTTCCTCCGCTTTTGTCTTCTGGTTCTAGAAACTTCCTTGTGGAACTCCATCAAAGAAGGAACGTAACACAAGCACGTAATGAACAACTTCCAAGAAAAAAGAAGCACGAAACTGCTATGTATTAAATGCACTGTTGACAACATTAAAATGTAAAAAAATACAGGAGAAAAGTATCATAAGGGCTTACAGAACACATGGATATTTCAATGTGATGAGCATTTATTGTCGTAAACAATTTTCTACAGAAGCAGTGAAAAAAGATCCAAAATCATTTATGCAGAGAAAACTCTTAAACCTTGTCAATAATTATTACTCAAACCAAAAGCTGGCCCCACTACTAAATTGGCATGTATTGTGAGGGGGTTTACAGCTGTATGTTATTTTCAAAAGACAGGAACAGTATGAAACTGGATACTGCAAATAGCAACAATGCAAAAAAGTTAAAGATGTGTCATTTTCCAAAGAGCAATTATTCAGATATGTTCTATTTCATTGGTTTCATCAGAGGAAGATGAAATTAGGATGTGTTATTATATTTTAAAAGGACATTTTTAAGTAAAGTCTCTCTGATTTTTTAAAGAAACAAGTGGCATTTCTTTCAATGAAAAATATTTGTTTGTCCATAATTAACAGGTACACTCCTTTCAGAAAATAATAAGGTTAATATTAATGTTTTACCTTTCTTCATGTGGCACCCACTCAAGACTTGCTTCTGGCTCTAAAAATTATCAGCAAAGTGACCATTAGGTTGAATTTTAGCTACAGCAACTAATGGCTGCCATCATCACACCTGATAGCTCTGCAGTAACAGTGGAGTACAACTCTGTGGCCTGCAACAGTCTGACAGATTTCAGTTTTTTTGTAAAAGTATTTATAACTGACATGGTTTCTGTTCCTGGGGATCACCCAAATAAATGTCTGCTATAAAAATACATTGCCTGGGGTGACACTGGGAAATATAAGTAATAACATGTTTTTCTTCATTTGAGCTGGTGATCTCACCTAATGGGATTTATAGTTGTGCTGAAGGAATTGTTGGCAGGAAAAGAATAAGAATGGGCAGAGACCATAAAGTACATTGTGATCTTACACTTTGTGAAGAAGACTATCCCTTAACAGGGAATCTCTTAGGCTGTGCGTAGAGCTTCCCGTGCAGTTCTGATGAAAAGGAAGATTTTGCAGGAAAATATGCATGAAATGAGTAATCTGAGCTCTATCCACTGCATGCTGAAAAGCTCTGAGGGGAGCTATTGCATCTAGCAAGTTTCTGCCAGGCTTAGTTCATCGCCCTTTCCTCTGCCAAATCTCTGTTCTGGGGGCAGCAGGTTTTTCCTAGGGCAAAAGCACTGTTGAAGCACTGGCACAGGTTGCCTGGAGAATTTGTGGGTGCCCCACATCTGGAAGTTTCAAGGCCAGGTTGGGCAGGGCTCTGAGCAACCTGGTCTAGTGGAAGGTGTCCCTGCCCATGGCAGAGGCGTTGGAACAAGATGATCTTTAAGATTCCTTCCAACCCAAACTGCTCTATATAGCTGATACTATGATCCCTTTAGTGATTGCTTTTGGGTATGATCAGCTTGCATTAACAGAGTAACATAAGCAGATCCAATGTACCTGAGTGGTGGGATTAATATCTGTCACATAACTTTTCCTTGCTGTTTGATTTTACAGTTTTTCAAACTACAAAAAGCCATGGAGGAAAGACATCCAGGTGACATCTAATTAAAACATCCAAAATCTTGAGAATGGATGAAAATCTTTACATTTAAAAATAAAGTGGGTTTTGTTTTTTGGTTTTTTTTTTTAACCTAATTTCATTCTTTTGAAAACAATTGGGTTATGTATTAGGGGCTTTTGTTTGCTCTCTTGCTTTTTTCACCTATAAGGCTTCTGATGAAGAAACAGATATTCTGTGGCATTCATCTGACTCCAAAGCCTAGGATTTTAAACAAAAGAGCAGAACCCATGACTGTAGAGAGAAGGTTCAGCATAATCAGCTGGTTTAACTGCATTCAAGTAATTTGAACATCTCGGTGTGGAAGGATAATGGTGTAGCTAAAAAGCAGCTTGTGTTGCAGTTTACCCTGATCTGCTTGAACTGGGTTTGTACCATGCTGATAGTTGAAATGAGCTACTTTGGCTAAGCTGACAGCTATAAACTGGTACAGGTGAGGTTAATGTTTCACCTATTGTGCTCCATTCATACACTGTGAATATGGCAGCAGCAGAGACATTTAGTTACTGGTTTAGTTTGCTGCTATTGCAGACTTTTGTTGCACAGAAACTTGTTCATAAACAGAACAAGCTTCTAGATTTATACCAGCTGTGAGTTCATCTCTGAAACACTGAGGACTGACGTGTCAAATCTCACTCAAGTGAGATTCTTAGCAGTGGAAGAGAATAGTTTGGAAATGGGTCCAAATTGGAAGAGAACAAAGCAAATGCTCTCTAATCTGGGAAAATGTATTGCTCAGAAATTACAGGACTCATGTCTGATTGACTAAGAAAGTCCATAGAATTAATGTGTGGTTTTACTACTCAGAGGAACCTATCAAACATCCTGGATGCATGGGAAAGATGGAGGAGGAATAATCAAAAGAATAAAAAATACATTGCTTAAACAACAGCGAAATTGTACACTCTGTGTCAATTACACTATTTCTAGAAGGAAAAATAATTTCCTTCTCTTTTCTTCAGTGAAAAATTTAGTCACATTTCTTCTTTATAAAACTACTATCCTCTAAACTCCTTTCTCTCCACATGTCAACCAATTTAAAATAATAATAATCATTTTTAAAAATCTAGCTTCATCCCATAGATATTCTCATGTACTGGAATTTTTTTCTCTGTGCTGCTAGATTTAAAATTTCTATTTATTCAAAATGCACTGCATTTCTAAAAATTAAATCTGACAAACTGCTGGGGTACCATGGAATTTGTATAAGCAAGCTACAGCTGAACCAGAGCATCACATGGCCTCTCCCATTTGCCTTATGATCTCCTCTTAAAGCCAACAGTGCTACAGTCCCACACAGGTATAAAAGGGTACATAGGAAGTGGTGACAGAGCAGGTAGGCATATACAGAATCTCTAAATATCAGTAGTAGTGACTAAATGGGATATCCAGGGCCTCATCCAAGCTTCAAGTGACACAGAGAATTGCTTTTCTGATGGCAAGAAGGAGGATCTATGCCTGGAAAGGTGGTAGGGAGGCTTTTCACGTGGAGAGCTACTGTGGGGATGCTGGTGAGCAGCCATTCTTCCTCCAGCTGGGATAGAGATCCCAGCTGTTTGGGGAGAGGGGGAATAAGGTTTAGGATAGTAGTACAGGATCCCTGCTTGAAAGGTGAGGCAAGTAAAGCAGACAGTGATGAAGATGGAGTTCAGATTGGAGGGGAGGAGAAGGGGTCAGGATGTGAGATGGGTACTTGGGCACATTGGCATTTTAAAGGAAGCACAAGGAGATGAAAGCTGTTTGTAAGGCTCTGTGTAGGCATCCCAATTTGTCTCTGAGGAGAGGGGATGTGCAGGAATCCTCCTTAGACTGCTACTGAGGTCACCTTCCACTCACCACAAATGCCTAACAGCTGCTCCTGCTTTTGGGTGGAGCACAGTTTTGACTGACAGTTTTGTTTACCTTTCTGAAGAATTGAAAATTCCATGGTTTTACCATGTCATTTTGACATTTGGTCTTACCTCCTTTCTTCTCCTTCCTTCCTGTATAATATTTATAGAAGATTATACAACTTTGGCTTAAAGACATAAAATGATGGGAAAGCTATGGATGCGTGGATTCTGTCTGGACTAACAATGGTTAGAATGATAAGATTTTGAGCATACTAAAATTAAATTACTGGATATATGCATATTGATAAAATATGTGCTTCTTCACTCATAAGGAAGATTTTGGGTGCTTATAGTGACAAAAAGTTGAAAAAAGTTACAGACGATTTTGAGTTTGATCCCTGTATGGGCCCTTCACATAAGAGTTGGACTCAATCATCCTTGTGGGTTGCTTCCAGCTAAGAAAATTCTATGATTTTGTGAAATCCCTGATCTTACCTTTACTTCTATCCTTCCAAACCAGCTGGTTTTGCTCTGTATTCTGAAGCCAGTTAGGATATAAAATCACCCACATTTTTCCTTTCTCTCCACTACCACTAGCTTCAAGGCTAGTTACCACTAGATCCATCCCAACCTTGAGGAATCAAAATGAGGAAGGAGACTGGGAACAATGACCTGAGATCCCCAGTAAACTGGGCTAATGGAAATGAACATGCTGAAGTCCATCATCCTGTCCCTGAGATGGCCAGCACTGAGTTGGGACAGTGAGCACTACCAAGACACTGACAAAGGATAATTTACCACCTTGTACATGATGAAGTATAATCCTGCCTGTGGACATTTTTCAAACCCTTTATTTAGTTCCTGATGTTTCTTTCACTGTCATGCTCGTCAGAAATCCTCAGTAACTCACTGAAGTCTGAAGTACACCATTTTGCAGAAGAGAATTGGTTAAAGAAACCAAGCATTTAATCTCAATTAGAGGAAAGAAAGACAGAAAGACAGAAAGACAGAACAAGTGATATTGATATTTGTGTCACTAACCATTCTTGGACAATAACATGCAGGGACTGCTTATCGTGATCACAGTCATTACTGCTTTTATACCCCAATAAAACTATCTAGTATTAGTTTTCATTCTGCAATTACAAAGTACAGGCTTGTACTCATAATCCATCAATGTTGTACTTACTTTTCACTGAAATTCATTAGAAATAGATTTTTTGAAATCCCTGTCAGCATTATCAGTATTTACTTTCTTCATCATTCTTTTCTGAGAAGTGGCTAAACAGCTCAAGACACACAGCTAACAAAAATTTTAATGATTTGTGTCAGATTTTAGGGTGAGCACAGAAGTTCGTCCCATGTATTTATTCTACAAACTGTGTACACACAGCAAATTACTCCTGGATTTTTTGAGTCATTCAAGATGCAAAATATGTGTAGATTTACATACTGCATGAAAGGTAAGGAAAAGACTAAGGAAAAGAGTCATTACTTTTTCCTCTTTTCTGCTTCAGTCATACTGAGGTTAGACTTCAGACAAAGCCATGGTGAAAACTTAGCTTGCATTTTGCTGGAGAGGCATTATCTTAACGTATATTTAAAATCAATAGAAAAGTGCAATGACATTTGTTGTACATTTTAATTACAGTCAAATCCATGTAGGCATATTTATTCATATGTATGAAAAATATCAAATTCCTCTCAGGTTTGGAAAGTGCTTTGGTATTGTAGTAGACCAGAAGCTTCCATAATGAAACTGCTGAAGATGCAATGATCAGAGGTGCCTGGGAAGAGGCATCTTGTAAGAGAGTGGATTTTCAGACCACTCTGAGTAGAACATGCAACTGGGTGGAATTAGATTAAAATAAATGTGTACTTCAAAGTAATGACAGACTTTCCTGGATACCTTATTCCATTAGAGAAACTGCTATTAAGCAGGGAGACTTACTAAATATTGCAGTGCTTATTAAACTTGTCAGCCCACACAAGCCTTCTTATCTCATACAGTCATCTGACGTTTTAAATACCCCTTGGACTGCCTACTCTCATGTTCTCCTGAACTTCACTGATTTGTTTGGAGGGAATATTTAGTGTTTGATTAGCAGATGTATTAAAAAGTGGATCAGTGCTTTTATTGCCCTATGGGAAGGATTACTGTAATCAACTTGAGATTTAAAATTCTTCCAAAGAGAATATTAAGACATCAGATATTCAAATTACAGACTTTCTGTGTCTATCACTGTGGAGAGACAGTTTATGTTATGAAGCAGTCCTTAAAATAAGGTTTCTTAAAAGACTTCAAAATCTCTTTCTGTAATTAGAAGTTTGTGAAATTCATTAGAGGAATTTGTAAATTTTAACCAAGAGCTAAGGTTTTACACCAAGAAGGAGCAGTCAGTCAGGAGTAGTCAGCTTCATATTAGAGGAGCAACTTTAGAAAAAGAGCTCATCTATCACAAATTTGTCTTCACATCCTTTTGATACAGTTATAAAAATCAACAAAATGCTAGAACACTTTGGCCAAGGAATTATGTAATTTTCACATGTACCATATATGGAATTATAGTTCTATGTGCTCTATTCAAGATCCTGAAGATCCATTCAAGATCTGTTCAAGTGGGAAGATCCTCAAGCCTGTCTCAAACTCCTCACAGGTGTCAGCACAATGTCTCACAGGCCTGTGAGGATGTTTGGAGACCTGAGGAAACCACTTAAGAGGCCTAAGACATAACCAGCAATCTCCATTTCCCACGGGACAAGTTCTGAAAAGCTGTGGCAGGCTAATTATCACTTCAGGTTGGGTAAACCTAGTAAAGCCTGAGAAAGGGTTGTATGGTTAGAGCAGTCTTCCCACACAGTTAAGAATAAATACCATCTGTGTGTTCAGACAATGCAAATAGGTCAAGAAATGGGTGGGATTCAGTGGCTGGAGATTTGTGTTGGGAGACTGGGTGAAAAGAGGAGGGGATGGGCTGGAAGAGGTCCAGGGGGAGAGGGCAAGCAGCTTGTGTTCATGTGAACATAAGTTTCTCCATGCTCCCCACCCTGTGTTCTATCACTGAGCTGGTGGACTGCACTACATCATTCTCCCTCCTCCACTCTCATCAGAATTCAAAGTTCTTGATCAAAACCGTCCTGTCTTCTTTTCATCCTGCAGCTGAAACTTATAATTTCTCCCGCTGACTCACAAGTATCACCAACCCTCCAATGTCCTTTTCCATGCTCCTTCCCATCCTGTTAGATCATTCTGACTCTTAGCAGAATTACACCACCTAATCTGCACAGACGGTGATGTACAGATGGGAAGGTACAGTAAGCCCCAAGGCTGATAAACTCTCCAGCACATACGGCTGCTCACTTTCTTTGCATTGCAGTTCCCTTCTGCTGAACTAAAAGCCATACTCCCTACTCTCTTTCCCACCCTGCCCCTATGTTTGCACTGTCTTGCTGGTCTGATGCCTTTATTCTAGCTCCTGTGGTCTTCTTCTCACCTCCCACTAATTCTGGTGCAATAATTTTTCATGATCTTTGGCACATCCCCAGCCACTTACATTGCTCCCTGTACTTATCTCAGGCGTATTCCTTCTTCCTTTACCATCTTTCCTCGCACCATTTTTAATTGGTGAGTATCTTTAGCCCCAGGATACATATGTATGCAAGATCCATGTGTTCAGTTTTTTCTAGTTATCTGTTAGTCTGATCAGGATATCTCCCAGTCTTCACCATCTCCTCTATGTCAGGCTGCAGAAACCTTACAGCAGACTTCAGTCTTTCATCATTTCTTTAATGGGCTGCAGGCAACTCTTTCATTACCCAGCTATTTATCAGTCACAGTCTCGAGCTTTCTATTACTTTGGATACACAGTCATAATAAATACCTTTGTGATTTTGGTGCCTGCATGACATCATTACTCTTCAACACTGGGACAGTCCTAGAAGAAGATCTGTTTCCTTCTACTCATTCAAACTTATAAGGCACTCTAGTCTCACTGAATCTAATTCTGTCTTCACTTTCTCAGAAAAAATTTTCAGAAGTTACCATACCACTTTAAACTTGTTTTCTTTTTTTGAGAAGCAACTGAGACATATGATAAATATGCACAGATAAACCAAAAATCTGCCCCTTTTATTCTCTGTTCTCTGTCTATCTATGTTGCAGCAAATAACATATATGCACCTCCATTATTTCAGTCTGATTTTTTATCTTTCTGATCTATCCAAATCCTTCATTTGGGCTAAACAGTACTTAATGTCAGCTCAAATAACTTGTCTATAATAATACCCAATGACATTAGTAAGGTTTTTTAAAAACTGGAAGAGGCTGCAGTAGCACTGGAGAATTTCTGTCATAAATCATGGTCTTCTTGTGAAATACAGTGGCTAGTCACTGCACAAACGTCCCAAAAAACACTAGTACCTACCTGCCTCCTGAAAATAGCACCTAATGATGGGATTTGTCTTCACTAACTTTACTCATTCTAAAAGCCAAGTCCCAAAGTAAGGTAGTAAAAGAGAAATTAACATCTCCAGAGGAGAGTTCATCCTATTCTAAAGAGATGTCTAAATAGAGATGAATCAACTGTGAGGTAAGACACTGGTCACTCTCCTTATCAAAGGATAGTAGATGGCTAGAGGACTGTCCCGAATGACACCCTCAGGACCAAGATGGGTGAAGTTAAATGGATGAACGGTGTCTCAAGAGTTGGGCATCTGACATCCCGAGCAAAAGAGGGCACAAGCAACCCAAGAGATTTCTGGAGTGTGCTGATGATAGCTTCCTTTTCCAATTAATATAGAAACCAAAAAAGAGAGGTGTTATGCTGGACCTTGTTCCCTGATGCTATGTTGAACCTTGTTCTCACCAACAAGGAGGGGCTGGTAGGAAGCTTAAGTGATCATGAAATGGTGGACTTCAGGATCCTTAGGGCAGTGAGGAGGGAACACAGCCAGCTCATTGTCCTGGCATTCAGAAGAGCAGACTTATGTATTTTCAGGTCAAAGCCCTCAAGAGAAGAGGAGCCTATGAAATATTCAAGGATCACCTCCTCTAGGGTCAGGAATGATACATCCCAATAAAGAGGAAATCAGGCAAAAACGCCAGGAGACCTGTGTGGATGAAAAAGAAGCTCCTGGACAAACTCAAACTAAAAAAAGGAAGCCCACAGAGGATGGATGGATGGATGGAAGGAATGACAGATAGCCTGGGACAAACTGTCCCAGAGATTGTCCAAACATTCCGGGATGAGGTTAGGAAAGCTAAAACAATGAGAGAATTAGATCTGGCCAGGGATAGCAAGAGCAACAAGGAAAGCTTCTACATGAGAGATAGAAGGAAGTCTGGGGAAAATTTGTGCCCTCTCCAGAAGGAAACAAGAGACCTGATTACTAAGGTTATGGAAATGGCTAAGGAATTCAATTATTTTTTTTCCTCAAGCTTCACCGGCAAATCTTCCAGCCACAGCTCAAACCATTGAGAGCAAAGTCAAGGACTTTAAAAAACCATACACTGTAGGAGATCAGGTTTGAGAACATCTAGGGAACCTGAAGGGGCATGAGTCCTTGGGACCTCATGAGATGCATCCACTGGTTGAGGGAACTGGTGGAGGAAGTTCCTAAGCCACTATCGTGTTTGAAAAGCTGTGGCAGTCTTGTGAAGTTCCCACTGGCTGGATAAGAGGAAACACAGCTTCCATCATGCCAGTCAGTCTCACCTTGATGCCCAGCAAGATTAGGAGCAGATACTCCTAGAAACTGTGCTTAGACACATGGAAAATAAGGAGGCAATTTGTGACAGACAATATGGCTTTACTAAGGGCAAATAATGCCTGACAAATCTGGTGGCCTTCAAAGATAAGGTTACAGCATTAGCATTTTACAATGCCCCGCGTGATATCCTTGTCTCTAAACTGGAGAGACATGGATTTGACAGGAGGACCACTTAATGGATTAAAGAATTGATCACAATCAAGTTTTGTGGTCAGTGGCTTGATGTCCACAAGGAGAGACCAGTGACAAGAAGCATTCCCCAGGGTTTTGTACTGGGACTGGTGCTGTTAAACATCTTTGTCACCAACATGGAAGGTGGATTGAGGGCACCCTCAGCAACTTTGCAGATGACACCAAGCTGTGTGGGGCTGGATGGAGGGGATGCTGTCCAAGGGATATGGATAGGCTTGAGAGGTGGGACTGTGCAAACCTCATGAAGTTCAACAAGTACAAGGTCCTGCACCTGGGTCAGAACAATTCCAAGCACAAATACAGGCTGAGCAGAGAATTAATTGAGAGCAGCCCTGAGGAAAAGGACCTGGGGGTGTTGGTTGATGAGCAGCTCATCACAACTTGACAACCACAGATTCATAGAATAGATAAGGTAGGAAAAGACCTCTAATGGCATCAAGTCCAATCATCAATCTAACACTACAATCATGTTCACCACTAAACCATGTCCTCAAGTGATATTGCCACATGTTCCCATACCTATGTCTGCTTTCATCCCAGACAGCCAAATGTATCCTGGTCTGCATCAAAAGCAGTGTGGGCAGCAGGCAAGAGAGGTGATTCTGCTCCTCTGCTCTGCTCTGGTTACACCCTTCCCTAGAGTGCTTTGTCCAGCTCTGAAGACCTTCAGTACAGGAAAGATATGGACCTGTTGGAGTGACACCAAGAAGAAGGTCATGAAAATTATCAGGAGGCTGGAGCATCTCTTCTGTGACGACAGGCTGAGAGTGTTGGGGTTGTTAAGCCTGGAGAAGAGAAGGGTCTGAGACCTTGTAGGACCTTCTAGCACCTAAAGGTGGGCTACTGAAGATCTGGGGAGGGATGTGTAGTGATAGGTCATAGGGGAATGACTTTAAATTGAAAGAGGGTAGGTTTAGATCAGAGATAAGGAAGAAAATCTTTACTCTGAGGGTGGTAGCCACCAGCACAAGTTTCCCAGAGAAGCTGTGGATGCTCTCCCTGGCAGTGTCCAAGACCAGCTTGCATGGGGCTTTGAGCAACATGGTATATTGGAAAGTGTCCCTGCCCATGGCAGGGGGGTTGTAATTAGATGACCTTTAAGGTCTCTTCCAACCTAAACCATTCTGGAATTCTATGAATAAGGAAGATTTTATTTTAAAGTCATTTCCTATTTGTTTGCTCCCTGACTCTAAACATTAGCATTCTTTGTAGCTGTGGTACTCCATAATATAAGGGCAAGCCTGCACTACAGAACAGTGAAGTTTGGCTTTGGTTATTTCACAATCAAATTCACAGTGACTCCTCTAGCTAACAATAAAAGCACTTGCCACCCACTCCAGGAATGACATTTGACCAGCTTTATATTCCCTAATAAGTAAGGGTCTTTTGATATTTACAGAGTTTATTATTTCATTTGTTACAGAGTTTATTTGTCAACAAAGAAGAAAAATGTTACTTTACAGTGCATTCACCTAAACAACTACCTTAGTTCCAGCTGGTTTAGTCCTTTTTTTTTCTTTTTTGTTTTTTTAATGTTCTATGAAAGAAGGTTAAGCAAGAGGAGCCGAACTTTATTTTGACCTTAGGGTGTAGTGTTATAAAATATTATATAAAAGATAGATACGGACTTGTCAGAGTCAATTATGAAGTCGCTTTGAAGTTAGAAAGCTCAGCTGAGCTGATAGCCAGCCCACACAGCCGTGAGTCATTTTTGCCCCATCACACACAAAAGCACGCAAGTAAGGCATGTCAGTAGTGCGTCATACACGTCTCACCAATGGCTGCAGCTCCACTTGTGGACAAAATGAAGTTACTCACTGCACTCAGCTTCTTCTGAGACTCCAATAGCCCGTGCTCAGGATGTCACACTGACATTTCACAAACACAAAGGAGTTACTTCTGTTCTGCTCAGCCAACTCAGTTCTGTATAAATACACCAGACAGAGAAAAAAAGAAAAAAGAATGTACAGGGTTGCTGCTTCTGATTGAAATGCCTCTGCTTAAAGCCATTATAAATTGAAATGTTTTTTAATTTAATATCTACAGTAGAAAAATAAAATTATATTTAATGAGTGTGAAGAGTGCAGAGGGACCTCAGGGATCTGGTGTAAACCCACACAATATGTGATTGCCAGTGTGTTTATCAAAAAAAAAAGGACAAAGCAGTGTCTTGGTCAAAAAGAAAGGCTTGATTCAATTGCCCACACAGACATCTAATGTCATTTAGGCTGTGCCATGGTGCCTGGTACAGACACCCAAGGCTGTCACAGCACCTAGAAAAGGCTTGTTACCAGCAGTTAGGCAGCCTTTACAGCATCTCAAGTGCCAGAAATTGATGTTTAGGGAGCCAAACTTATTTCTAATGTACTGGAGCCTTCTTCTACAAACAAATACATCAGTTTGCAGTGATTTTATTTCCAACATGTAAATGATGTGCCCAGTCTAATTCTGTTAGCCCTGACCCTTCTGGCCCTAGATAGGAGCCTTGACCAGATGAGATGATGTGGGGGATCTGACACATGCACAGAATTGACCTGTAGGGCACATATACCTCTGGCAAAGCATCTGGATGTCAAAGATGGTCTCAGACTAACCTAGACACCCATGTTGAAATAACTGAATTATTTTCAGTGTCTGAGTTCCCATTTTAACCAATGAACTACTACTAATAATATTACTATTAATCAGTGTATGAACAGTGCACTGAATGTAAGCTACTGAGCACTGTAGAGATGCCTGCTGTTGGGTGATTTTTCACTGTTTTCTGATCTTCTTTGATTGCTGTGGGAGCTCAGACTCTTGTTTCATCTCCAAACACCTACATGTAGATCTCTGCCTCTGGATGTGCATCCTACTGAGTTTCTAGATTGCATTTCCCCAAATACAAATGAGGACAGTAATAGGTGGCCTTTATTGGTGCCACGGTGGGGAACATTCATTAGCACATCAGAAGCAGAGCTGTCATGGTACTGTGAGTGCAGCACTGTGAGCAGCTGAAGAACACAACTGATTTAGGCAGCTTACATTCAGTAATTTCACTGTTCAAGAGTTCTCTGAGCTTTCATAGGATGAGGTAACTACAAATATCTGTAACACACAGAAATCACTAGAATCACTTTCTTGGGCTTGGATTGGGATGGGCCAGGCAGTCCATCAAGCTACCAGTCTTCCAAATACACTTACCTATTTCCTGCAAATTTCAGGCCCTTGGACAGCAAAATTGAGGAAGGATGCATGGTCACACACAACCCTACCCTGACTTAGGATACCACCATGACTTGTGGTCAGCTGCCCCATGTAACCACACCAGGCAGCTTGAGAAAAAATTCTCAGATTTTTGTAGATGTGAAGTATAATCTTTCTTTTTATTCTTCATTTAGGACATGTGATGAATAAAAAATCCAATATGATTCTTGGCTGAAACATTCTCTACCTTTATCATGATGTCATGGTTCAGTTCCTTAAATTAAAGGAGGAAACAGAACACAAAATTTGATATAATGGGGAAATTAAGCACTTTCTTTCCTAATTGCACTTCTATCAACTTTTGCTGAAAGACTCTTGCTATTTCCTCCTATTATTAAAATGACATAATTTTCTTACCCCAGTTCTCAGAAATTGTTCTGATTTTTTTTAGTTCTTTTTTTCACTGGGTATGACAACAAAGAGAAAGAGAGAAAAATTACCACAGAAAAAATTGTACGGTCTGAAAATTGCTTTTTCATTCAATGGAGACAAAAATTTTCATGTTCACAGAGTCATATAATAGTTTTAGTTGGAAGGGACCTTAAAAACCATTAAGTTTCCAATTTTCATGTCACGGATTAGGACACCTTCCTCTGTATCACATTGCTCAAAGCCCCATCCAACCTGACCTTGAACACTTTCAAGAATGGAATATCCACAACTTCTCTGGACAACCTGTTCCAGGGCTGCAACACTCTCACAGTATTTTTTTTTTTTCTTTTATCTTGTCTATAGCTATGCTCATTCAATTTGAGGGCATTCTACCTTGCCCTATCACTACATGCCCTCATGGCCCCTTTCAGGTACAGGAATGTTCTATAAGGTTTCCCTGGAGCCTTCTCTTCTCCAGGCTGAACAACTCCAGCTCTCTCAGTTTGTCTTCATAGCAAAGATACTCCAGCCTCCTTCTCTGGACTCACTCCAATAGGTCCATTTCTTTCCTGTACTGATGGCTCCAGAACTGGACCCAGTATTCCAGGGTGGGTCTCACCCAGAGAGTGAATCCCCTCCCTTAAACTGCAAGGGTCACATCATAAGGCTGAACATATAAATCCATATACACACAAAGATGTGTTTGTGCATTATCTAGTCAGGCTGCAGTCATATAACTTCATACAGGCTGCACATTATTTTTAGATTTATGTTTGAAGGGAAACTGCTGGCTTGCAGTAGTGATGCTGCAACTGCAAATTTAAACTGGGACAGTGTCCTCCTAGGAAGGAAGAAGAGAACACAGTCTAATGTAGAATGAACTGGTGCAGGAACAGGAGGTCTGGAATCTCTCTTTAACTCATTTATAACTAAAAGCAGAGAGTTTTGCAAACTGTGGTCAGCAAAAAACCCAGCATCATAGATATGACCCAATGCTGTGTGTATAGAAGAGGAATACTGACTGAGTGCTTCAAGCATTAAAATAAGCCTAAACTTCTTAGGGATATTGTATAACCTTGATAACTAATTCCTGATACTGATTAACTAATGGCTATGGGGTCCTGATTCTGGTCCTGTACATAAACCTGACCCAGCTAGAGACACTCACATCTCAGTTGGCAATGGAGAGGTATTTTCCAGGTGTTTCCACAGAAGCATTCACATGACCCATCTCACAGACATCAAACCAGAATAAGATGAATCATGACTACAGAGGGCAGTTGGGGTGACTAACTCAGATGGGAATACCTGCAATGCAAACACTTGGAGGTGGTCAGATGAGTCCTGCCTTGACAGACCAGGAGCATTTGCAAGATAACCACAAGACTAGAAAATAGCCAGGAGGGAGTACAACAAATAATACAATGCAATTAGTCATCTTGATAGCTACTAGTGTAATAAAAAATTGGTCAATCTTTAATTGTCTCCATCCTTCTTCAGAGGGATGTGATTTACTAGGCTTTCCCTTTTTCTCATGCTTTTTCTTGTCATGTTATATCAGTCTGGGCAGAATTTCACATAGATCTCAGGGGCCCTAAGGCTCCATATCAAGTTTTGGGCAATATTAAAAATAAAACTGAGCATTTAGTCTCATAAAAGTCTGGATGAGGACACCAGTGAGTGACTTCAGATATCATCAGCAAGGAAATAGAATTAAACAACAAAAACAACAAACCAACCAAAACAGCAATAAAAACCAAAACAAACAAACAAAACAACAAAAAACAACAAACCCTGCACAGAAACAACAAAACCAAAACCAAACCAAACAAAAAACCCACACCAAAACGAAGGAAAGGAAAGGAAAGGAAAGGAAAGGAAAGGAAAGGAAAGGAAAGGAAAGGAAAGGAAAGGAAAGGAAAGGAAAGGAAAGGAAAGGAAAGGAAAGGAGGAAAAAGGGAAAAAGAAAACCACACCAGAGAAAATCTAGGGGAAAAGTAGGTAAATATAGTATAATTTTGGTAACAGCAATCTTAATCGTACCAGGACCAACATTTTTGATGGCTAGTACCAAGTCTTACAAGCATACATAGTTTTTCAGAAGATTTTTCTAACATAATGGTTAAGTGCATTAAGTAATTCAGGAAAAATAAAAGTTGAGAAAGTTCTTGCTTTTTTTTCTTCAGAATATTCTGCTTGTGCAGAAAATTTGTATATTACTTAAGGATTCTTCATGCTGATTAGAAAGATGTTTCTAATGCTATTTTCTTTACAGTGACACAATTGGATCTTCATGGAGTTGTTTTTGCCCATTAATGATAATGTCAACATGACAATCAGCAAAACTGACAAACATTCAGCTCAGTCCTTGCAGATTTATCACTCAGTGATAGATGTGATAGATGTTAATTGCCACAACATTTTATAAAATTAATCACTCAAAGTTATTTCCTGAGCTTATAGTTCATGTGAGTCTCCTGCATTTCAGGTAGTGATTTGAAGAAAAAGGAGATAGCCACTGATGCTTGATTTGTGGCCTTCCCATTGCAGGGTGGTATTGCATGAAAGACTGTTAGGGAATACAGAATGTGTCATATTTAAATAAGGAATTCCAGATAGACTCATGGAGCTCAGTAAAGTGACACTGAGTAAGATCATTAACAGAATTGCTCTTTGAAGCTGAAAGATTTTGCAGGGTGTTTGGTCAAGTTGAGAACATCAACCATGTTCTTGATACCAAAGAAATTTCTAAATTCTGTCCTATATCTAAGAGACTTCAGACCATACTTTGGCTGCATGCCTACTTTTAGACAAGTGGTAAATGTTCATCACCACTTTTTTACTTTCTTGGCATATCTTTCTTACATTAGCATATCAACAGAACCATAAAATCTGCTTCATTGTCCAGATATTCATCAGCATGTTCCCTTTTGGAAATGCTGTAATACTAGTGAAATACAGCAAATGAAGCTGCTACAGAAAGCTACAAGCACATTTATGCCAGCTTTGATGATCTGCCTCTTCCAGGTTTCAGTGGGTTTTTATCTCTACTGACATTGTCTCTTTGTAGTATGAAATTGTTAATAAAGTCTGGGAGATTATTTGTGTTTTTGCATCAGCTGACCATATCCTGTGGCTCCATGGCTGCCAAGAAGAAACAAAGCCCACAGACAGTTATGTCCCACACTCTCTGACCTCTCAAAGGACACAGATGAGTCATAAGCTCATGAAGCCTTTCTTCTGATCTGCCAGTTGTAGTAGAAATTGCATGGTAGATTTTAGATATTTTCCATCAGAATCAATATATACTGGCACTCATTTCTCTGAAACCTTTATTTCTGACAAGATAATCACTGTTTTTAGCTACTCTTCTGGAACATGTAATAGTTTTACTAGAACTATACAAGCATCTCAGACTTCAGGAGAACTAGATATTTTGATCATAGAAAGGCCAAACATGACTAAAATCCTCTTTAGTCCTGGACTTAATACGGCACACTTAAAGCTATATCTATTGGTTTAGAAACATACACTATATTTTCCATGTATGCCAAAACTCTGCTCCAGCTCTCCTGGGCCTCATAAGAATCCTACACTTTCTTGGAGGAGATACTTATAAACTGCCTCTGTTCCATAAAGATTTTTACTACAGTGGGGAAACCTTAGTCCACATTTCACCATTCCCACTGTTAAAATAGTAACATATGGACTAAGGCTTCCCCACTGTAGTAAAGGCAGGGGTATTATAATGCAGAAAAAGACACCAGTAATGCTTTACAATTAACTCAGTTTAAAAAAATAGAGGAATGATACGCAGTCTGATGTCACTAGAAAATAGTTTAGAAGTATGGACAGAGATAATATCCAAAGTGAAAATACCTGGATAGCTTCTTCTCAGTTCATCAGACAATGCTTAGCTCCCAGAAGTTTCAGACATATATCTGTGTTTTGTGTCCATTTGTTTTGTGTCCCTTTGCAAAGTTTCATAACCCCAGTTGTACGTCACTGGTGTTTCTTCTTAGCTTCCAGAGAAAAGTCCAGGGAGTGCACCACTCCAATGAGGACCCCACTTTGTGGTTTCGGGACTCAGGGCATATAGGACAGCCAGGTTCTGAAGTGCAATGTTGAGATGGGTTAAATAGAATGCTGAGGTTTTGGGTGTGTTAACATTAAACTGAAACAAATCACAGGACGGGCCTGTAACAACCTGTAACAAGGCTACTTTAACCAGGCAAGATTTAATGTGTCACCATTTAAGCTGTTGTCAATCTAATTGTCCAAATAGAGAGTTAAAAGCTAACACAGAACCAAATAGTATATCCTCACACCATTCAGAACACCAAGTAATATAACAGATATGCTGGAATTTTCAAATGAAACAGCAAAGCTTTTTATTGAATTGTGTTAAAATACTTATTAAATTAATACTAATTATATTTTTATTATATTTTACTTATAACTTTTTATTTCTTTTTATTTTGACTACATAATTACCATGCTGAAAAAAAAACCACAGAGAAACACAAGTCCTATTTCAGTTCTTCTTGTTCTTGACAAATTTTTACTTTATGCTCATCAGCTTAATTTCTTAGTTCTTTGCCAAGGCAATTCCAACAGCTGAGATGTGCAGAGTTCACTGTTTTGGAGTGTGTTGCTGAATGCTTTTCTGGAGAATGCCCAGCCACAGAAACACCCTTTTGGTGACAGCAGAAAAGGCAGCAGTGTTTCCAAAAGCCATCTGCTCTGATTGGAGATCACTCCACAGCCTGGACGACTCCCCAAAGAGCGTTCTACTCCTTGGTGCATGAGCATCCCCCATGGCAAAGGACTGAAGGTGACCACTGAGCAGGCACGAACACCAGTATCTGGAGTAACCGGGACTGCCTGGTTCTTTTTCTACCAAATCCACTTCCTCTAGTCCAGGAGACCTTCCTGTGCCCTCTCAGTGCTGACCACAGCCTTTACCCCTCACCAAGTTTCACTGAAAGGGGATCTGGAGGTGTAAACAGACTCTTGATGCTATCTTGTACTAGACATTCCCACCAACTGCAAGGGAACACAAAACAATTTCAACCTGAAATCTTCAATGTAAATCTGCACTAAATCTGATCATTGGTGTTTTTCTACTACAGAGGACTCAGTCATAATTCTGGTAGAGATCTTACATCTAAATGACCCTGGGATAAGAATAGAATAGAACAGAATATAGACTGTAGACAATAGACTATAGACTATAGAATAAAACAACTATCAAAACAAACAAATTTTGGAGCTCAGATTTTCAAGGAATGTTTTGATGAGTACAGGAATTATCCCATATATTGCTCTAAAGATTTAGGTTCTAGAATAAAGTTTATTGTGGAATACAGAAAGGAAAAACCCAGGGACATTTTACTGGGAAAGACAAGGTATTCATGTGCCTTAGGACTTCCCGGTGTCAAAATTTTTGTGTTTATGTGGCAAGGAGTCATTTACTTACAATCTGCCTTCAGCCAAGCCTGACTGCATTGTTTAATGATGGATTTGTGTGCTGCTCTAAAATATATTTTATGCTGATACCACAGACTGCACATAGGAGTCTTCCTGATCTCCCTTCCATCCTGAATTATCCTGTGATCCTGTGATTGCATAAGGACTTTGGCAGTCATCAAGCAAAAACTGCCTGTGGTAAGATGAACTTCAGATGCAACCTGGGATATTTATAGAGGACAAGTCACTAGAGAAGTACAGCTGTCTCTGTGTGTGAACACTCCAATTTAGCTGCACTGGCTCATGGCACTTGTGTGTTCACACAGGCAAGTGATTCTGTCTGGTGCTGTCCTTTTTACAGTTTCGAATACAAGCAGCTGGGAAAGCCCATACTTAGTCATCTGTCTGGTTGTCTCCTTCCAGGAATCCACAGAATGCCCATATGTTACCCTGTCAAAAATGGCATTGCTGTTATCCGCTGAGAGCAGAGAAACAGCAAGGGGGATGTTCAGAGAGCCCGATGCTGAACAAGATCTTCTCTAAATAACCCAGGTTCTAATCTGTGCTATCACTCTTTATTTAGGTATAACAAAATGATATGACATTTAGATGAGCTAGAATCTATAAACACTATTTTTACATACTTAGGCCAACAATGCTTACATGTAAAGAGCATATAAACTGTAATAAGCCTGATTGTAATTGTTGGGGCCTTTTAGTGATGCTCATGACTAAGTAAAAGACCAGATGCTGGTTTGTGCCAGCATCACTACAACCATAGAAGAACTATGAAACCAACTGAAGATGTTTCTGGATCAGAGAAAATTTGGGGGGGGGTTGGGTTTGGAGGTTTTTATGTTTTTTCTGGGGGCGGATTTTGATATTGTTGTTTGGGATTTTTAATGGTGTCTTTAATCTTCTTGACATCAGCTGGAGAAGTAATACAACAAATTCAAGAATCCTGAAGATGGCTGCAGGGTTCCATGTGTCTGGAAGAGATGACGAGCACCTGGATCTGCTATTCACCATCAAAGAAGAACTGGTAACAATCTTGGCTGTAGACCCAATGACAGAGTGGCCTTCAAGGGCTTGAGGGGTCTGAGAAAAGCAAGGAACAGAGCACACAGGCAGGATTTCTGGTCAGCAGACCTCAGGCTGCTCAGGAAGGTTGGAGGTGGGCTTCCATGGGAGACAGCACTGAAAAGAAAAGTCGTTCAGGTAGGTGACAGAGAGATAGATAAAGTTATTCAAGTCCATCATAGGACCAAAATACTTAGATCATAGAATCAAAGAGCCCTAGAATGTCCTGGATTGGAAGGGACTTTAAATATCATCTCATTCCAACTCCTCTGCCTTGGGTAGGGACACCTTCCACTAAGTCAGGTTGCTCAGAGCCACATCAAACCTGACCTTGAACACTTTCAGGGATAAGGTATCTACAGCATCTCAGAGCAACCCGCAATTGTGACTCACCAGCCACACAGTGAAGAACTTCCTTGTAATATCTAATCCAAATCCGCTCTCCTCCTTGTCCTGACAGTAAATGCTCTTATGAAAAAGTCTCTCTCTGTCTTTCTTGTAGGCTTCCTTCAGGCATGGTAAGGCCACAGTTAGGTCACCCCAAAGCCTTCTCTTCTCCAGGCTGAACAGTCCCAATCCTCTCAGCCTATCCTCACTGGAGAGGTGCTCCATCCCTCCAATGCCTTGGAGTGGCTACCTAGAACAGAGGCTAGACAAGATTAAGAGAATAAAAGTAGGTATTTATTAGAGGCCTTTAGTAGGTACACCTTTGGCTGTCAAAGGCCTCCAAGAGGAGCTACACCCAAAATGGACCACGGTCATGAGTTTTTCAGGCAGATATAAATTTGGTCCATCCACTTGTAAGTCAGGGGTTAATCCTCCAATTAAAGGTTCAGGTAATGAAGTCATATACCCCCAGTTTTCTCCCCCCCAACTCACTTTTGGTTATATATTTCAGTGCCTGAGGCAGTAGAGTGTCCTTGAAGTTCAAGCTTAGAGGGATTGTTTTGTCTGACCCAAATGTGAAGACAGTAACTAACACTATATATGGAATTTAGAGTTATACACTAATTCAGTACAGGATTTGAAAAATATAAAAGCTAAAATCCTAGGGCATCACCTCTAATCAACTTGGTGCCCCTCCTCTGAACTTGCTCTAAGAGGTCAATGTCCTTCTTGTGCTGGGTGCAGTGTCAGGGTGGGGTCTCATGAGAGGAGCAGATGGGGCACTTGGCCAGTGAGGAGACACAGAGGAAGCTGGACTTGTTCAGAATGGACAAAAAACAGCTACAGAGGGATCTTATGGCAGCCTTCCAGTACCTGTGGGTAGGTTTTCAAGAAGGTGGAGCCAAGCTCTTGACAGTTGCATGTGGCCTGAGGACACATAACAATGGTCACAAACTGTAAGAAGAAAAGTTCTACTTGAATATAAGAACTTTTTCAATATCTAGACAAACAGGTACTGGAAAAGCTGGTCCATAAAGGTTGTGGAATTTTAATCCTTGAAAGTTTTTCAGGGTCCAGCTGAAAAAACCCCTGAGTAACTGAAATAACTTGGTCTGACCTCCTAGCTGACCCTTCTTTAGGCAGGGGCTGAACTAGTGATGTCTGAGTCCCTCCCAACTAGAATGATTTTGTGATTCTTTTTCTGCTGTCATGTTTTCATGCAATTAACAAAAATTTCGGTGTGTGTCAAACTCTAGGACCTATGAGGTACAGTTCTCTAGGATCATCCAAGAGTAATATGAAAGGCAAGATTTACTGACATAGATGTACCACAGCAAACCATCCTACTGAAGATTGAAAATACAGAGATTGTTATAATTGAACTAGAGGTCTTTAAAAATCTTGAAATTCAGTAGAGTTTCATACCAAGTGGATTTGCAAAGCACGATGATGACAAAGGATAAAGAATGACATAAGCTTCTGTGAATAAAAAACAAAGGTGGAAAAAAAATAGTTTCACTTACAATATCATATAAAGGCAATTAAAAAAAGTTCCCTACAAATATGCTTGAAATGCAAAACCAAAGGAGAGCACAGGTACAATAAGGCTCAATATTATTTGCAGATCCTATAGCAGATGATGCAGAGAAGGCTGAAGTGTTCAGCAGTTTCTTAAATTTTTATTTGGAAAGAAAAAGCTTGCTAACAATCCATGCAAATTTCAACAAGATATAAGAATTTGGCTAGAATGCAGAAAGGACACATTAAATAATGAATTTGAGTTGGCAAGGCCTGATGGATTTCACACTAGAAATTATGCAGAGCCTGTCTTCCCTCATCCCATTTTCCCTAAAAATGAAGAGGAACAAACCCAGTACTTATGTCATAAAAAGGAAAAGGACATGCACATGAATAAAAGACCCACCATTTAGAAGTAATTTTTGAAACATCTGACTGCTGTCAGAGCTGCAGTTGTGTAAGTTGAAAATGTCTAATTTTGATGGAAGTATAGAAATAAAGAATTAGCCATCCACTATTACTCATAACTTGAGGCCTGATTAAAAGTAACCTATAGGGAAAAAAAAAAAACTTATTGAATTCAGGTTTTTTATAAGCCAGGCCAATTCCTTTAATATTTAATTTGAAAGACAGCTTATGAAAAAGATGTGCACTTGTCAATTATGAAAGATGATTAATACAAATTTCTGTAGGTCTGCAGGTTCAAAAAGAGGCAACAGATATACTTCAGTTTAATGAGCTGTTAGGAAATACCTATGCCTTACTGTACCTCAAGTTCAGAAAAGTTCTACACCAGGTACATTTTTTTCCAAAGCTCAGATCAACCTCTATTTTAAACTTTAGCATTAATAACTTGCCAATTTTCTCCTATGGGGCCTAAGAACATATCAGTCTTTGTGCATCCTACTCCCAGCTGATCATGCATGATTCAACATAGAATATTTCTATGAGTTACATTCATTTAATGATCTCATAACTAATTAAATTCTGGGATAGAGAATAATTTGCAGTTCCCCTTAATAAAGTTGGGGCATACAACCCCCGGTTACCTTTTGGTGCCTAGTTATGATATTGATCTCAGTGAGTGATTGCCCAAGTCTTTTCACATGTTCCGTTTCCTCAACAAATTCATTATTTAAATGAAAGATTTTGGCACAATTTAGCGTAGAATTGAAACCTAGAGTAGAAAAGGGTTTCAATATCGACATTTTATTTCAGTTTCACCTTAATTTCATTTCAGAATTGATCTTGCCAAGTCCAAGAGTTAAGTCCTTGCTCCAGCTCCAAAAAAAAAAAAAAAAAAAAAAAAAAAAAAAAAAAAAAAAAAAAATCAGTAGAGAATTAGGGTTATTACTTGATTTCTGTTTAATCAAGTTGTCTAGAACTGAGACATGTGTCCTCTAATCCTAAGCACTACAAACCAAAAACCACCATCTGTATGTAAATCAATTAGGCTGCAACAATTTATGCCAGCAAAGGAGCTAGCATTCCTTTTTAGATAATATAAATTAAACAAGTTGGATCGTCTCATGGCTCTGAATCTTATTATGAGTTCCCAGCAGGTCCTGCTGTTTGGATTTCTAAGTGCTAAATGCCTTTAAAATCTCTGCAACAGTGTGGATTTTGAAGATGCCAGAGTCTAAAGAAGCAGCCTCCCAGCCCATGGAGAGAGGAGCTTTCACTGGAGCAGGTTTGCTGGTAGAACTTGTGACCCCACTGGGGACCCTCCTTGGAGCAGCCTGTTCCTGAAGGACTGCAGCCCACTGGGGATCCAAACTGGGGCAGTTCATGAAGGACTGCAGCCCATGGGAAAGACTCACATTGAAGACATTAGTGGATGACTGTCTCCCATGGGAGGGACCACACACTGGAGAAGGGGATGAGTGCTGAGTCCTTCCCCTGAGGAGGAAGGAGCAGCAGAAACAATGTGTGATGCACGGACTGCAATCACATTCCTCAACCCCTGAACCTCTGTCAAGGAGGAGGTAGAGAAACTGGGAGAGAAGTCGAGACCAGGAAGGAGGGAGAGGTGAGGGGAAAGCGATTTTATTATTTGCTTTTATTCATCATTATCCTGCTCTGATTTGATTGGCAATAAATTAAATTAATTTCCCCAGTTCAGGTCTGTATTGTCTATGCCAATAATAGGTGAATTCCACCTCCTTGCCCTTATCTCAGCCCAGGAGTCTTCCACTCTCTTTTCTCTCCCCTGCCCAGTCGAGGAGGACAGTGACAGAGTGGCTTTGGTGGGCACCTGGTGTCCTGTCAGGGCCAGCCCACCACATTTCTGTGAGAGCCATTACAGGCTAACTTTTACTCTTAGACACTCCAGTGCATCTCTGCACACAAAGTAAGCTTCCCTTATAGTATTTGGGCTTCCATGGCTAATAGTGGAAGCTCTAGTACTGTTGCAGACACCTCATGGTTTTTTAAGGCACCTGTGTGGGATTATCTAATGGAACACAGAGAACTTGTAAAAAAGCTGTGCTGTTCTGGACTTGTAGCTGGTACCAAGCCAACACACCTTAGATACTCAAAGGTACTGAAATGCCTTCCAAAAACTGAGCTGAAGTCCTAGTCAATGCTGTCAGTAGAGCTTCCTGAACAACCAACCTCTATATGCCTGCTTTAGGATGAAGTGAATCGTTCTATCCCTTGACTTTAATAAATAGGACTCACCTGCCTAGGCAGATGTTTCTAGTAATATTTGAGGCAGTGAAGGGTTGCTACTTGGAGGTGCAGCTTAAAAAGGGCACAGGTTTGATCTATGACCATTGTAACATCTGCCCTGAGCAAAGGTTTTGGGCAGCGTCAAGGATGTCACATAACACTGATGAACTGAACTGCAGTCAGCTGAAAACTATAATTATAGCCTAGACACACAACTAACTATAGATATCCACATGACCAAACCCTAGTTTAAGGAAATTAATTTCAAACTGAATCCTTCACAGTTTCATTTTAACTCTGGTGCCTACTTCACCAAGCTCCATGTACTCAGGTGTCAGAGATGAGATCAGCCAATTTCAGGAAATTGTGGGATGACCTGAAACAGTCAATGATGCTTCAAGCAAGAGAAAGCAACAAGTATCTGTGTGGGGGACACAATGAGATTACACTAGAGCCCATTATACTGTATAATGAGAAGCAGTGACACTCAGTGTAATGAGCAGTGGTGATTGCAGTGCATGATCACACTCTCACTGACAGTCTGGGAAATAGAGCATGAAATACATGAACCCAGAGACCTAGAGATCTTGAGTCGTGTCTTGCTCATCATTAACACCTAAATGAGTCATTAGAACATTGTGAAGACATTACATAAACTTTTATTCACTATCGGCTGCAACTGTATTGTTTAGCTGTTGTTCTGACTGTAAAACTAATTTCTATCAGAAGCTATGGATGGAAAAATAAAACAGAAAAACAAGAGTGAGAAACATTTCTGTTTGTTGAGGATAAATTGCCAGACACCCTCTTCCCTGTGATACATATCTGTCAGCTTGGTTAATTAGCAAGTCATCTAAGAAAATAATTTTTCACCTTCCATACAGCTTCAGTTATAAGTACAATTTGACAGCATGGACTTTAGATTAGTCATATTTCTGATAAACCAGGTTATGTTGTGCATGAGATTTTTCTCATCATCATTTCAAGGCATAAATGTTACTGGGGGTCTAGCTCCACAATCCCATGGACCATGGTGAAAATGCATACTGATTTGTGTCAGGTATATACTGACAAACTGTTCCTGCTCTGGTGAATCATCCTGGACATACTGCTGCTTTTTTTTTTTTTTTTTTTTTTTTTTTTTTTTTTTTTTTTTTTCCTTTTTTTTTTTTTGTCTGGGCAGTTGGTCTACTAGAGGATATTTGCAGCTTGGAAGAGAAATACCGTGGACCAAAGGAGTGTTGTGGGATCTGGAATCTTGTGTTTTTAACACAAGTTACATGGTTGATCTCAGTTACAAAGAAGAGGATTTGATTTGGCTTGGTTTGATTTGATTTGATTTGATTTGATTACCCCAGTTCTGTTTCTATAAAACAGTATAGCCCATGTATGTGTATTGATCAGCATTTGAGCACTGGTCATAATCTTGTTTAAAACTTTTTTCTAGTCTACAACATACATCAGCAAAAAACCCCAATAGCCCCTGGAGAGACTTGAGAAAAATAAACAACCCTCTTGTGAGCAGGGGCTTGTGCCTGAGTGTAAGAGCACATGCTTTATCAGTCTGCCTAAGATACTCAAAGTTTGAGACTGTGGCTGTGGTCTTGAAATAGGAAAGAGTTGAAGTATGCAGAGCTGTGTTGTTGTATTCTTTTAAGGGAAAAAAAGAAATGTGGTGATTGTATTTGTCGCATGCTGAATTATGAAGCAGATATGTTTGATTCAGTATGTCTCCAGAAAGAAGTACAAAAAAGCCTCCTTGGTGTTGTGTCATCAGATCATGGAGAACTGCAGCTGGAGCACTGATCTGAGCTAGCAAAAAGTAGATGCATCTTTTCCCAACACAGTGGTTATTTGCTTTCCCCCTCAGCCTGGCCATGTCTGCTTTATCTAACTTGAATTTAATCTTTATAGTCCAACAGGTATTACAAATTAGCAATAGTGTCTTAGCACTCTCTGAGTCAGACTCACCTTGCCTAACTTTAGAGACAGTGAGACTGGGCTTCCTTTCAAGAGAGAAACCAATTTTGAAAGTGTAGATGTCAGTATAGGAAAAATGTTCTTCACTCTGGATTCTGCTCTATTAGAGACTAGTCATTCTGGGTTTCATATCTAGTACCTCTACAAACAATTTCAAAGCAGCATATCTTCAAGGCAAATTATTAAATATAGGAATTTCTGTTATGTAATTATTGTTAGAAAGCCAACGTACTTCCCTTATCTGCTTCTTTAAAGGTCTGTGTTGTGGCCAGGCCAATCCTTGCACCTGGCCAGAACAAGCATTTTGGCATGAAGGAGGCCATCAAGGATCTAATGCAACTCTACTGTAGATACCTTTGGTGAAAGCATTCTTTAGATGTGGTTCACTTGAGCTTTATTAAATATCTATTTCAGAAGAAAACCGCCACCTCAATTTCATCACAGAAACCATCTCACCTACTTCACTAAATTACAATTACTGGGATTGTGAACAAGTAGTTCAACAGTAGTTGAAAATATCACAGTCAGATGAATCAGCCCTAAGTTTCTCTGGCACCTTGTTTTCAATGCAGAAGACACTCACCTACTATGCTTAAGAATGAGTTCTAAAAATAGAGATAAATAGAACTACACAACTCTCTTAAGCTTTATCGTAGTTTCATTATATTTATCCATACTCCCCTCAAGTAAAGGGTCAACAAAAACTATAGAAATGAATAAATAAAATTTGTGATAATTTTTATTTTGGAGTTTCACAGTGAGATTGCACCTTGCATACCCATTTCCTCTAGAATTTTAATTTCTAACAAGAAGAACTATGTTTCATGTCCTAGACTATCCTAAATACTGTCAGTGTTCAACAGACCCTGATGGCCTTTGGGACATTGGGACAGCACAGTGATGATACAGCAAACTGACCTGCTTCTCTCAGCTATTTAACATCAGCATAATTACAATGAGCAAGAAACCTTCTTCAAATATTCATAAATACTACACATCACCTTGCGGATATTCCGGAACAACAGCCACTTGAAGCATCAAAGAATTAGCTTGACAGAGAGGAATTAAGATAAATGCTTCTGGCTTATTCCCTGTGTTTATGTACAGCCTGCCACCAGTTACCTGTATTTAGGTTATAGCAGATGGAAAAGAAGGCAATGAAACTGAAGAATCATTCTCCTCCTTGGCTTAACTGTGAGTCCAGAAACTTAATTGTTCAGGAGAAAGATTACTCATGCTGACCTTAGATTTACTGGTCATCCTCTCTTTTTGCATGGGCATTCAAGCATGTTGATGTTGATGTTGATGTTGATAGATAGGCTTTGGGACATAGAGACACACTGGCCTGTTGTAAACTCTCCTCTTTAGCTTTTCTCATCCTATTAATTAAAAAATAATCTGTGAACTTTTTCCTCTGAAGAAATGTGTCAATACAACTCTTATACAAGCAAAAGGAGGAAGAAAAAAGCCACTTTGTTTTAAACACATTATTTCCTTTAGCAGCCTATATTATTTCATGAATTCACTGATAAAATTATTAGGTTCATGAAGGCACTATGTTCTGCAATGCATGAAGATAAACAGCAATGTACTTTTCTTTAAATGAGTAACTTGGATGCTTAATTGGGTTTTTTTTAATGTAAGATGTTAAATGACACACTCTTATTCCCTGCTCTTTACAATAGTTTTAATGCAGTCTACTTACCAAAGAAAATGTACTTGTATGTATAAACACGTGGTTATTTATAGATACACAAACCAGTCAGTTCTGAAGGAAAATTCCTTTTGAACATATAGGCAAGATTCCATAAACTTTTCCAATTCTTCAAGCAGTAACTAAATTCATTCTGCACATGAGATCTGCATACCTGACTCACAGGGATGTCAGTCTTCTCAGGCAAACCTTTGTTTGAGCTGATTGGTATTTTTTATTTATTAGATGCACTTATGCAGTGTATTTCACACTTCTGAAGACTCTTCAGGCAGGGAGCTGCTCCCCATTGAGCACCAGAGATGTTTTTCTAATACAATTATCTATCCTTATAGAATATTTCATAATACTGTAAACTTCATGCCTTAATTATCTTCTCCTACACCTGCTGTTCTGTTATTACCAAACCCAGTTAACTTGGGTAGATAAAGAGACTTTCTTCCCTTGCTCCTAGATCCTTTCTTTGCCCCATAAACCCAGACATCTTTTGTCACATAAACCTTCCTGGCAGTAACATTTCATCCTTAGTGGCTTTCATAGGCAGGCATAGGTCTCATGCACACAGCCAATTGAACAAAATGAGAACATAATTATAATGCAGAAAAAAAACACTAGTGATGTTAATATATTTCTATTTTATGTTGGAAGATCTTGCAGTCTGCATTTCCATTTGCTGTCCATTCACTGTTCAATATAAATTCTGTTCAATTTCAGGCTTCATGTTTCACACAGCTTGTCATTCCTTATTCAGTCACTCTCTTCAACATCAGCATTGCCAGGCACATGAATAAGTAATTACACATTTTAAGGCATGTCTGTGGGAGGGCATGAATGAGTTATGACCTTCTTTGATTTACAGTCAAGAGCCTCCAAAAATTCTGCATTTAGAGTACAAATTTGCCTTGTTGCTAGGACCTAACTCTCTGGTAGCAAACCTTAAGCCTCCAGTCTGATCTTGGTTTACCTCCCTTACTCTAGATTTTTTATTATCTCTACACAGAAAGCTGTTTCCAAGCCCCAAATAAAATCTTTTCTTAAAATAGTAGCCTGTTTTTCTTTACTAATAAATCAGATTACTTCTCTCTGTCTCCTCCAATCATAGCACATGTGGAGAAGAATTGCTCATTGTCTATTTTATAGCAACTTGCTAAAATCAGAATGCTGTCTTTATATTTTTTCTCTTTTTTTTCTTCTGGATTAAATATATCCATTTTCTCTAGATCTTCCTCTTCAGTGATGTTATCTGATTATTTAATTATTCTTGGAAAGAGTTCTGAGAGCAATCAGATTTTGTATACATTTTACCTAAATACAATGCTCAAACTGTATGCAGCATTTTACTAAGTCTTAGTTTAAGTAATTTCTTAGTAGATGGGAAAAAACCCAACTCTCTCTTATAATTTCCTCTTCTATTAATGCACAACACAACTTTTATTTCTGAAAAAAAAAACATTGTATTGTGCCTCAATTTCTTTGACACGGTAACTTGTTGGGTTGGTTTCTGATTTATTGCACCCCTAAATCCTTTTCCTGCTTCTCTTCAGCTGGGTTACTCATCATTTTTAGGCTTGTGCATTTGATTTTCTCTTCCTAGCAGTCATTCTCCATGATTACCTGTATTGAATTTAATCTTGTTGATTTTAAATTTTGTTCTCTGCCGTCTGCTGGGATCCCTTCACTTACAAATATCCTTGCAGGCAATTTTTAATGGTTAAGTCCTTTAATGACTTCAGAGTGAACTTCAGTAGGTCTGAACAAATTGTATCCATCTAACTTATCTAAATGCCTTTAATGTTTCTCTGCTCTATCTGGCTCCACACCTCTATGTTGTCATTAAAATTAATTTAAGTACCCGGTGATGGCTGACATTGCCTTTTTTGCATTGGCTCAAATGAAGCACTGCATACCTCCATCATTTCTACCGTATCATTCATAGACACGTCCTCAATATTTCCTCTTTTTTCACCACAACCATGGTGAAAATACACAATAGAGGCAGCAAGCAAACAGCCTTCCCTTTCAAAATGAAATTTAGCCCTGTTATCACAATGAGACATGAGCAAGCTCAAATGCATTTCTCGACTCTAGTATGCTTAAAATGTAAGCAAGGTCAGACAAGAAGATATATAATAATGGCACTTCCTTACTTAGCAAAGTTATTCTCCCCATTGAGATGAAAGGATCCTAACTGGGCAAAATATCTTCTTTTTTTACTAAGCTGCATTAGTTCTGGTGTACCAAGGAAGAGAGAGATACATTCAGCTATTCTTGACTGAAAACAAAATTCTAATGAAATTTTTTTTAAATGCAGATAATGAAACAATAAGAAGGCAGTCTCACTTTTATTTTTTGCAGATTTTGAGTTTGTGATGGCAATCAGATGAATCATTTGAAATCTGAAAAACATAGAAGTATGAAACAGCATACAACCATATTATATGTACAGGCTCTTATACTCATTGCTGTTCTGATTCTGCAATGAACTAATCATGGCTGCATTTTTCTACTTGAAAAATTTACATTTTCAGGAAAGTAGCTGTGGGCTAGAGCAACAAATCAAAGTACTATCTCCAAGATAGCACTTATTGTAGAAGATAAATATACGAGAGTCTCATGACCTCATAAAATAATTCAGGCTGAAAGGGATCTCAGGAGGCCTCTAGCCCAACCTCCTGTTCACAGAAGGATCAGACCAGATTATTCAGATTTTTATCTCACTGACTCTTGAAAACTTTCAACAAACCACATGCTTGGACTCCACAACTCCTCTGGACAGCCTGTTCCAGTGCTCAGTCATCATCACAGGGAAGTGTTTGCTAGTGTTCAGAAGGAACCTCCTGTGTTTCTGTTTGTGTCCGTTGTCTCCGGTCCTGGCAATTGGCACTACTGACAAGAGCCTGACTGCATCCTCCAAGGCATCACCTCCCTTCACTATTTATTGATAGTGGTGAGATCTCTCTAAGCCTTCTCTTCTTCTGAAGAGATGCTCATTCCTTCCTCATCCCTTGGTTGGACTCTCTCCAGCACGCCCATGTCTCTCCTGTACTGAGCAGCCCAGCACTCAACACAGCACTCCAGATCGGGACTGACCAGCACCACGGGAAAGGATCACCTTCGTCTCCCAGAATACATTCCCTAATCCAGCCCAGGATGCAGTTGGCTGTTTTTGCAGCAAGGGACCATTGCTGGCCCACCTGCTGTTCAACCTTTCTGCCTAGTCTCTTCCTGACTGGGCAGCCCCCAGTATATACTGGTGCCTGGGGTTGTTCCTCTTCAGGTGCAGGACTTTGCACTTCCTTTTATTGAATTTCATCAGGTTCCATTTCTCCAGACCATCCAGGTGCCTTTGGGTGCCAGCACAACCCTCTAGCATATCAGACACTCCTCCCAGTTTAGTGTCATCAGCAAATTTTTAAGGGTACATTCTGTCCCAGCACCCAGTTAATTAATAAAATTGTTGAATAAAACTGGACCAGTGTTGACCTCTGGGGTGGTGCGTCATTAATTATTGGCCTTCAACTAGATTTCCTGCCATGATCACAATCCTCTGAATTCAGCTGTTCAGCCAGGTTTCATTCTACTGTATTATCTGCTGATCTATCCCCTCTCTATGAGAATGTTACAGAAGAGAGTACTGAAAGCCTTTCTTCAACAGAGCCATAGTTTTGCATCTTCTCCTGATGTTTCTCCTCCAGTGACTTCTCCCATCGTATAACACTAAGGTTAACAGCCACCGCTCCTGAGGTTTTCTTGTGAATGGTTGGGGTGGTCAGTTGTTCACTGTCATCTTCTGTTCATGGAACAGCCCTACTTTTGAACACTTGCATGACTTTACTGTGTAAGGTTTACTGTGTAAACTTCTTTGGTTTTTGATGAGTCACTCCTGTGATGAGCCTATGCACATTACAACACTGGTTCAGACTCTATGCAAGAAGTCTCCAGCTTTTTGACTCATTATTTTCTGGACTGCACTTGTGTCAAGCCATCCGGTCTTTTCTGCAGTCATACTGATTTGGATTTGGAAGTGGAGACTTTCATAACCCCGTGCCTTTCCAACCAGTGGCCTAGAAGTTCTATTACAAGTGAGGTGTAAAAACTGCATGTTGGCAAAGGAATGAGTGACAACAAACACTCTTGAAGGAAGACAAACTGGAAGGAGATTAGAGAGGATAAATACACTGACATGATCACATATTGAGCTGGTATTATCAGTGTAGAAGATACCAAGGTACAGATGAAGAACTGGGTGGTTCAGTGACCAAAATATATTGAATAGTGAAAAATAGAACTCTGGATACCAACCATCTAATGACAATTTTGTCTGAAAGCTAAGAAGTCATTTACTGGAAGCATATGAAAGAGATGAAACTGATTATTCTTCAGGATAAGCAAGCCACCAAAGTGAAAAAGGGTATCCTGCAGTAAACCAGTCAAGGAGTTTCCCATATGGAGCATGAAACCTTGTGTAAGATGTGACTCACCCAGAATCCTGTATACACTCACCATTCATGTCCAAATATGAATTTGAATTTGAAAAGCTGTAATGAAAAGCTAGGATAGTGGAGGAAATATGAGGACACTTAAAAGTGGGTGTTGTGTGTGACATGAGGTATTGAAATGTGACTACAGCGATATAAAAATGAGATTATTTTTGTCTGACTTTGGGGTTTTTTCCTACTTCCATTTTCAGTATTATCACATTGCCAGCATTATCGATTATTAGCATTTTTAATTTTCCAAAAGTGTCTGGAAAATTCCATGGCGAGAAATAAATCTCAGAGAAGTAATCTTAACTATTCCTCTAAAGAGATAAAAGGTTAGGCAGTAAGGAAAGGGAGACATATATGCTAGGAGAAAAATTAATACTTTTTTTTTGCATATTCAAATATTTTTATTATGTGGAGTGACCATCTAGTGTCTCCTACTCAATGGTAGTTGTTTGACTTTCTGTAAGAATGGAAGTAACTTTTAGGGAAGTACTTGAATGAAAAGAGATGTGTATACTGGTAGGTAAACTCAGAAAAGCATTCCTAGGGCAGTAGAGGTAGAACTTTCCAAACAGCCCTGCTATGCAAGTAGAAAAGGCAAAACTTAGCAACTGAGGACATGAAATACCCAGAAGTAAAAATATGATGTAAAATCCTAAAGGTGGAAGAAGAATGACAAACTTCATGTAATAAAAAGGAAGAAAGATAAAACAGGATTTTGCAGATAATAAGGCAGTGCTATTTTAGAAATTAAAATATGACTTGTGTAATTACCAACAACCACAGATCTGAAATCCAGATATCACTCTTGCTCTCTATTTTTCTTCTCATTTTATAGAAACTGAAGATTCAGTAACTAAAATCCCATCATTTCCTCACTGACTGATGAGGACAATAAGAATCCAGCTCAGTCTTCCAAAGCACTGAAGAACCCGTACAGAAAAGTTGCTGGCTTACTGCCAGATGAAAACAAAACTGGCTCCAAAAAAACCCTATGGTGGGTGTTAAAAAGAACATTTTTAAAGTCAACTTTTTGGTCCTGTTGCAGTCTTGAATTATTTTCATGTGCTTCCTTGGCTACTTTTTCTGACACCTCTCATCACTCTTACTTTCTCATGTAAATTACACCAATGTATTAGACTCCAATTTTCTGGCATGTAAAAAAGCTCACTAGTTTCAACAGCACCTTTGAACTTAATTCTGCCTGACAAGAAAAAGTAACAGGCACATTGTGTGTGGTGGAGACTGAAAAAATAAATGCCCAGAGCAGCATGATATATCACATGGTGATAAAGCAGAGTTAACAGCTGCTTGAACCCTCTGCAATGAAAGCACAGCTATGGCCTATCAATTTTCAGAAGACCTTGGGAGCGCTTTTATGTCCACAGTCAGCAGTCCTACAGAGGGGAAATTTTTATCTATTTGGTTTCACACAGTTTCTAGAAAACCTTGAAGTGGTATTGTGTACACTAAGGAAACCTGCAAAACCATATTAAATGGTGGAGTTTTTGGACTGTTGTGTGCTGCAATGCTGGGAGCTGATCAGAATGACAGAAGTCAGTGCTCGGAGCACAGGGAGTTATTTGCCTGTTCACAGGGAGAATTTAGCACAGTAAGCCCTACAAGACCCTTGTGATCTTTCCACTGTATGCTCAAAAAATTAAAGCTGGAGAAGAGTCAACAAACAGTAATAAACTCCCACTCTGTAGTAGCCATTAAAAACAGGTTTTTAAATTTAAAAAAAAATAATAATTGTCTTTCAGGATCCATCCTAATAGCCATTTTGTGGAATGGAAGAGATGCTTCTGAAGAAACAGGAATTCAATTTTTTTTCTTCTGATCCAGCTGCTATCTAAACTCTGCAGTTAATATATAGGGAGTGTACTCCTTATGCACCTACTACATGTAGGTGCATCAGTTTGTGAAAATGGTTTGTGATTAAATAGATGAATTGCATGAATTCTGCCAGTGAAAATACTGATCTCTTGTCTAAAGGTAATTAGTTCCTTTTTAAAAAAATCTTTTTAGCTTATTAAAGCATATATGAAAGAGCAAGCTAGGGTATGTAATTTGGACATCATGTCTCTGCTCTGAGGGATTAAGGTCACTAGAAAGAGAACCATTTACTTCTTGTCGAGGTATTCAGTCACAGTCAAACTAAATCACATTCAAACACAAATACTTATTTGCTGGATTCGAATTGGTGCTAAATTAAGTATTGAAGAAATATGTAAGGTGACGGAAGTTCTGCATTTTCTCTTTCAGTCAGTGCTTAGTTCCAGCCTTTAAAAACAATGGGATTTTTAAACTGCAAATCCTGTTTGTGCAACAGGGGCTCTGAAAATCAAAGTGAGGTTTGTCCTGGCTAATCACAGTCTGAAATAATTTCAGAAATGCCCTCATGGGGAGACAGGGGACTGTCAGAGCAATTTTCGATGTAGTGAAAAGAACACAGCATGGTAATGATAATTTCAAAGAGTTTTCTTCATTAGCAGTCACGATAATTATAAAGTCAAGAGCCCCATTGACTATCAGAGATAAAATCTGGTTTTCAGGACTAAAAATTAGATTTTTGTTTGTGAACTCAGGAGATCTGCTGCTGAGTCACTGAGACATAGAAATATGGCACCTCTTGGTTTTTTTCTCATAGTCATTTTTTCAACCCATGCATTGTAAGCACTTAATGGATTTGATATAATGGCACTTGGAAAGGGAACATAGATCAAAACTGTGTTGCAATCTGTATATATCCTACCATTATGTTACCAAAGTAAGTTTTGCTTCTTGAGTAGTCAGAAAGTAACACAAGAGCAATTGTACCATGCAACAAGACAGGTGAGACTATTATTAGCATGGTCAAAATCAAAGCTAAAACATTCTCAGTGATGGTTCAAGCCCATTAGGGGTAATATGATCTTGTTTAATAATTAATATCATGGTAACCAGTTTCACTAAAATCTGTCTGCAATAGTCTGTGAAACTAATGAAAGAATTAATGTACCTTCAGCCATTCATGGCAATTATAGATTTTTTATGTTGATACTCCCTTGAATACTGATCAAACAACAAAAAAATCACTTTTTCATACTGGTTGTGCCCCTGAAGTCTCACAACACTTCTTCAGATTTGTATTGCACTAAAATACAAGTTAATCTAAAATTAACCTTCCTTTGCTGTTTGTGGTCAGGCTGCATAAATATTAATGTGTGAAAGCACACCATTTATAACCAATCAGTTACACTCCCAAAACTTGGGGATCTGCCCCCCAGCCTACATCCTTCCTGACAGCCCACTGCTGACCACACTGACAGGGAAGAAGCAGGTCAGCAACCAGCTGGAGACAGAAACAGCACTTTGCTCATATTTACTTCCCTTCTCTGAGAACAGACTCTAAGTCCTCTTTGTAGACCTTCTGCCACTCAGCCTGTTTCTGTTGGGATGTATTTTTCAAGGCAAAAAGTGGCTGAGAAGACATCAGTGGAAAAGAGCAGCCTTTGCCAGTCCTGGCTGTGAGACAGTGCTCGGGCAGGACCGAACACCTGCCCGGAGCTGCTGCACAACTCAGTGCTGCACCTGCTTTTAGGTCTGAGAGCATCCCTGTAGTGCTGTTGGACTGGAACAGGATGAGCCTCATTGTGAGGATACCAACACTTCCCACATGCTTGGTGGCAATTGCTCAAGTGCACTCAAATGACCCTGGTCTGGGGGTTGGAGTTCCTTGGGTTGGACTGGATGATCTTGGAGGTCTCTTCCAACCTAGTGATTCTGTGAGGAGCCATTTTAGAACAACAGGCTTAAATTTGGAAGAATTTGACAAAGTGTCAGATTTAGCAGATAGGAATGTGGCTGTGAAAAGCAGGAGGCTGTTTCTTTACCCTGTAAACTCAAATGGTGTAAGGTGGCTAAGAAAATCTTCTAGAATGTTCAGTGAGAGGTAGCAGAATGAGAGAAAACCAGAAGAGAGGACCACAGGTGCAGGTCTTATTTCTTTTCTGGAATCAAATAGCCTACTGATCCCAACTTTTCTTCTGCCAGGGCTGACCTTAAAGGATGAGTGAAACGCACAGCAGCCCTGTAAGCATAGTTTCAAAGTCAGAATGGGTTTGCTACAGCTCTTTGGGACACCTGAAACACCAGGATGAAGAAAAGACATAGTGATCCAGACCAATCCAGAGTAGGCACTGATAATAATAACTGTGCTGGGAACACTGGAGAGGAACTCACCACAGCTGCATTGTTATTCAGCACATTGTGCATTATTCCAAACCCAGCTCTGAGACACAAGCAGAGGAAACCAATAACTCTTTTAAGCAACACTACTGTAGTAAATGGGAGGGGATGGAGGTGGGAAAGCAAATTCCCATCACAAGGCGCTGAAATTCCAACCAAATTAAACCAGTTAGAAAAACGACAGTGCCCTTAAACAGGCATACCTTCGTGGAATGATGGGCTAAATGGGGGAAAACCTCTAGGGTAGCGGCAGGGGAACTGTGCTAGAGCAGTAGCAACAACTGAATCACTCTGGTAACCACTTTTTTGGCTGAATTAACATGGAGGTTCCAATAAGCAAGGAAAATTTTGAGAGATGAATGAAAGGCTCAAAGAGATAATAAACAGGAATGAACCAGGGCTTTAACATTTGCTAACGATGACCTGCAGCAATTGGACTTAAGAAAGAGGGATAAGAGTGAGGCATTGTATAAATAGGAGATCCAAATATGGTACAAATCCCAGAAGCAGAAAACAAGAAAAGAAAAGGCAGCATCAGCTCGAAGACTCCTCCAATACTCATTCTGAAAAGTTTTGGAAGAAAAAGAGAACCACATACAAAAAAATATCTAACTGCTAGAGTAGCTAAAATGTTTAAAACTGCAGAACCAGACAAGCAAATGCAATACAATTAGAATGAAAATGAGCCATTCAAATTCACAGAGAGTATTGTTAAATTCAGTGAGGCAGTGAGGAGGTGCATGAAAGAAACTTGAGGGGG